>JAOBAT010027567.1:11673-31353 GCA_026413305.1 Hydrozoanthus tunicans | reverse complement strand
AAGGCTCTCGCCAGAGATAATTCTAGCGTCCTTATGAGTATAACTGAGTTCACTTGGACTGCTAGTCTTTCCCACAAGCTTGTTCACCATGCATAAAAAACGCCAATAAGGTTAAATTTATCAAATTGGTAAAAGTCGCGCTACTGCAACACAGCCTTTCCAGCTAGCACATGGCACAAATTCGGGAGCTGTCACTTCATGTGATTTTTGGTCAGATTCAGTTGTTGATCGACGTGATGGTTCTTTATAGCAATTGTCGTTCACCTTTCCCACGTTGTTTCGCAAGAAACTCTTTAAAAAAAACTTCCTTAGGCTGTGGTTCTTTGTGTAAACTGTAAGTTGTTTGAATCTTTTGCATCAATTAATTTTCATGCATGAGTTTAGCGGCATGGAAGCGAGTCGCTAGTTTGGGCGGGTGCATAAATTAAAATGACTGTGAGAAATAAAAAATCGAAGTTCTTAAAGTTATTAAATTTTTCTTGAAATCACCTTGTTTGTTTATCTCTGAGTCCACATCAAGTATGTTAAAACTGGTAGCGCGTACTAACTGGGTGTTACAGCCTTAGCGTGTTCGGACAAGGGGCTTGACCATATTACCGATATCCCCTTCAAGTAATCCTTAGCTACTGACTCCAATGCGAGTTTATCTTGTTTCGTGTCCTAGAGTACTCCAAAGAATTTGTAATCAGAATCCTCTCGCTGACAATTATTGGGTTTAAAGCCATCAATGTTCATACTGCCAGTACTGGCATCCAACTTGAGTCCAACATATTCCATTCCATCTTTTACATTTTCCTCGATCCTCTGCAGCTTGTTTTCAGACGCCGCAAATACCTTCAGGTCATCCACGTACAACAGGTGTGTGATCTTTAGGTTAATCGGTTTCGACAATCTGTAACCATCTGAAGCCTTTAGTTTCCACGCAATGGGGTTCAAGCACAGCGTGAACGAAAATGGACATAGGGCGTCACCCTGAGGTAAGCCCTTCTTGAAGAATATGTTATCTGATACTTCAAGACCGCTCTCTGTCTTGATCGTAATACGTGTACTCCAGCTGTTGGGCATCTTCATCTTGTCGGTAAAGCACTGTGGAAAACCGTGGTTGGGTTTAAAATATCAATCAACCATTTGTGGTTTACCGAATCATAAGCTTTAGCCACGTCGATCCAAGCTACGCTAAAGTTTCGTTTACCTCGTTGTACATCCTGCAGTACCATAAATAAGTAAATTATCGATGGTACCGCTACATTTCTTCTTAGCTCCTCGTTGATCTCCTTGCATCAGTTCATTCTCTCCAAGTGCTTGCTTGCTCTGCCTAGTAAACACGATATGTTTATCGGTTTCTTTAGGTATAATCGAGATAAAGTTCTCGAAAGTTGTTTTCCAATGTATCCGAGCTTTGGTTGATGCCACTTGGATGGACTCGGCAAAACATTCAGGACGTAGCACTTTATCAATTAGGAATACTTGAACTGTATAGTGAAGATTGTACACGATTATAAATCAGCCGTAAAAGTAGGCTTTGTTCAAGTTAACATGGTTGAAGAACTGAAACGTGTACCCGCTGGCCTAAGCGGGCTTTACACAGGTAACCCAACAACCCGGGGGGGGGGGGGGGGTACTCCTATATATTTACTAGATAGGGACGTTCCGCCCGCAAGGGTATGATTTTTGAGATCCTTGTCTTAGACAGCGTATACAATTTCACTCAAGCTGTCTTAAGCAGGGTTCACATTTTTCACATATTTGTCTTATACAGGGTGGCGATATTTGACCTAATAAAGAAATAAGCAATGAACAGCCGCTGATAACGCATTACCTGGATTTCGAATTAGGGTTAACGACAGTATCAGTGTTCTAAAGCGCTTAGTGGCGAATACCAGCGTCACACTTCATGTAATTTTTGGGAGCAGGGGGGCTTCTTCCCAATAATTCCTTGCCATTCACTAGTTCCATGTATTTTAAGAACAATTTTGAACTTAACGCCGACTGCGCTTCTATGCTACGCTCGCAGCCCTCCCCACCCCCTAAACAACTTCTTTCCGACGGGTCTGAGGTCCTATAGTGTCCGTAATAGAGGTTCAATTTTGATGAATTTGTTCCCAAGGGCCTTGATATATATAGAGGTTCTTTTAAGAGGAAATGTATGCATTTTTAGTAGAAACCCGCCGTATTAGAGAGGTGTCTTTACCGGTTCGATTGTAATAATAAATGACATACACAAAAACAGTAATCAAAATCATTACCAAATTTACATTTTTACTCCAATTAAACTTTTACTCCAGTTTCATTGAGTATTTATAGTGGAAAACTTGTTAGCTTCAACTTAAATGTTACCTTATCCCAGTTTAAATAAAGTTATTGTATAATAGTTTGAACAAAAACAGCAACAGTAACAACAGCAATACATTGTCGACAACAAAGACGATAAATCATTTGAATTTTTTAGCTTTTGAGGCAATTCAGACTTATGTAGCAGACAATTCGAAATTACATGCAAAAACGAACACTAATGTGATTTATTGGATCTCTGGAATGCATAACAGCAGTTTAAATGCTATCACGACACATTTGCAAAAATAGATAAAAACAAACAAAAAAGCTAATATATAATGCAGGTTCTAGATGCATCAGCGAAATCAAATATTTCTTTCTTTTTCGAGGCAGTGCTTCATTTTAACCCGTTCCCTCTTTTGAGTAGCACCAGAAAACAGCTTTTCAGTCGGTTAGTCAGTCAGTCAGCAAGTCAATCAGACGTCTAGTTCCCAGCCAGTTATTGAATCAATTAACTAACCAAGTTTTAAAATTTCTCCAATGTGCGACCTAAAGGCGCCATCTTCTATGAAAATCAAAGAACATGCATACACAAGAAACTTACCGTATTTAGTCAAATAAGCGCCCTGGGCGCTTGTTTAAGATGTTTTTTCTTCAGGTGGTGTGTATATTCGTGAGAGGCACTTATTCACAAGAGGCGCTTATTAAGTTTTCGCCATTTTAGCTGCAAACTTATTGTCATTTTCACTGAAGAACAAAGAGCAACAAGTCGATATTGTCCAATAAAACATTTTTAAGCAACTTCTACGCGTTTTAAAAAACAATTTCTAGGCGTCTTTTCCTTTTCCAATATCAAAGGCAGTCATCCCAGTGGTACAAATAAAACACTTTTAAACAAATTTTAGGGATAGCGAACGGTCCCTTGAAAAGTGAAAGTCTCGGCTAGTTCTCTAAATCTCGTCATGTCTCGCGGTCTCGTATCACTTTTTTTCTCCGTCGCACAGTCTCGGACTTTCTCATAAATCGCTCACATTCTCGGCATTTGCGGCAGAGCTCGAAATCTTCATGTTGCTTGAAAATTGTTTGGTGTCTCGGTCTCAGATAATTCGTTGCTATCCAAAGTCCCAGGCTCGGATTTCAACCAGTCGCTACCCCTAATTCCAGGCGGTCTGATTCCATTTTTTTTTTCTAATGGAAATTGTCAACAACAAAAGCCAGCTGTTCCTAACAAAATGTAATTTCACAGCGATTCTAGTACTTTTTGGGGGAGTGCTTGTTCGACGGGGTGGTTTTTCAGTTTTTGTCTTTTAGGGGGCATTTTCAATCAAGAGGGGTGCTTAGTCAAGAGAGGTTGCTAGTTTGAATAATTACGGTAATTGTTCTGGTTGGGCCAGTTCCCTTCCTCATTGGGCCAATAAGCTTTGATTTTGACAGTGGCTGAAACTTTGTGTATTGTCTTGTTACACACTTCATCCAAATTTCTTTAGACCTGATAAGTCAATCTAGATAGCTAACAAAGCCAGTGTTAGGATTTTGAAAGTGAATTGATTTCTTTAAACATGGCTTTGATGATCATTCGGAGAGCTTCTGCAAGTTGAGTCTTTTTGTACGGGTTGTCAAGAGGTGGCACATGGATAAACGCAACTGTTCCAAGCCCTAGCTGCAGAGAACGATAAAATATAAACTCACAGAGGTACCTGCAGAAAGGAAGAAAACAAAACAGTTTTTCCAGTAAGAATCACAAGAAATAAGTACTGTGGTTATAATCTTTTTACACGCTGTAGAAACCACACTGCCCCTACGCCCCCCTCCTCCCCTAAGTCCCACCCCCCCTACGCCACCCTCCTCCACCTACGTCCCACTCTCCCCCACTCCTATTCTCATCCTAAAAACCTTGACTTGTTGAAGTTAAAGGCTCTGTTTTTGTTGATTGTCTCCCATTAATTTTTGCTATACCTTAACTAATTTTGTTAACAAAACTCAAATCTCTAACCCCAAACAAAATATAGTCTAGGATTTCGTTCATCCTAAGTTTTTTACGCCAATTCGCCGACCCTAAAAAACTTCATTGCTTCTTTAGTCAAAACTTTGACAATAACAGCTATTTTGTTTAGCACTGGTTTTGGTTTAAAAATTGATAAATTCTTATATAACTCAAAAATGTGAATCGTTTGTTAACTCATTGTTCTAAAAAAGTGTAGTTAAGTTAAGTGTAATTCAGTGAAAAGCAAAGAAAATCAAACAGCTAAAATGCAATTTGAGGCTTCTATGATAACAAGTAAATGCTGGGAATCGCATTAGAGCTTGCACAAACA
Organism: Hydrozoanthus tunicans; assembly: GCA_026413305.1. Classification (NCBI taxonomy): domain Eukaryota; kingdom Metazoa; phylum Cnidaria; class Anthozoa; order Zoantharia; family Hydrozoanthidae; genus Hydrozoanthus; species Hydrozoanthus tunicans. The sequence continues at coordinate 26,764 of JAOBAT010027567.1, read as the reverse complement.
TTTTGTAGTGATTTGAAATAAACACGGTTGTAGGCAGCTACTCAACTCTTGTGGAGTTTGAATCACGGAAATTGTCATTTTATTTTATTTTAAGTTATTGTTCGTTCTTCAAAGATGTTTGTCTTGTTCAAAAAGTTTCTCATAGATTATAAAATCCAACGGATCGACCCTATTTTTTTAGAGTATGTGACCGGAACCACAGATATTATTTTGTCAATGGCCTTATGTAACAAGTGGAAACACTCTTTTGTTTCAACAACAACTTTGAAAAACTTACCTCCCTGCGTCATATGAAGCTTCAATGGAACAAGGACACCCTTCCATTCTAACTTCTCTACAAATTTTCTTAATGTCTAACGAGGTCTCTAAACATTCTGTAGCACCTAAAATGTTAATAAAAGAAACCATTCATAATCAAATAGTGATTAAAAAAACTTCAGATTACCTAAAATTATATTAACCCCCCCCCTACTCCATTGGGCTAGAAATGAAAGGTAGACTTTGTTGTGACTTGGCATTAAATTTGCTGTTTATTATTTATGTCAGGTTAACAGAGCTTGCTGTGAGAGATGGACCATTATTTTTGTGCTTTAAAAATCAACTGAATTTGCTGCAATTGAGTTATGAGTTTGACAATAATTTTAAGTGTAGTTTTGCAGATTTTGCTAGTTTCATTCAGGTGGACCATCCTGGGTTGCAAGAACAGTTTTAGTTGCTTTGAATTGTTAATTTAGTCTTATTTCTTACCAGATTCAACACAATTTATAGTGAATTTAATTGCTGTGAAATGCAGAGAAAAATGTGAGCTAATAGAATTGTACAAAAATTAATATTCACCTCAAGGGGGATACTTCCATAATATATTGACTATATACAGGTATGCGCCACTGTATAGTGTATGGTTTTCAGACCGTCCAGTTTAAAACAGAATGTATAAAAACAATGAAAACTTTTGTCTAGAACAGGTTATAGCTTTTACAATATTTACAAACTATTTTGTACAGGGTGTATTAATTCAACTTATGGGCTAAAATTTTGTTCCAGTTCAAAATAAAACATCAGATTACAGTCGAACAACAATACAATGAGTTCTGATGATTTGCAACATGAAATCTAAGTTTTTCTGTGATTAGTTTATGGGAGAGTATAGAGTATGAGCCAGTTCTGAATTTCAGAAACACAAGCATGCATCAGGATAAAATGCAACATTCATCAAACTTAAGAAAGGAACAATAATGAATTCCCAACCTGCCTCATTGCATTTCTTTGTTTAAGTTTCATGAGTTTTACTTTTTATCCCGACTCGCGCACAAGTTTCTGAAATGTCGAACTGACTTATTGGGGTTGGTAGTTTAGAATAGGGTACTAAAAAGTACTGAACAGGGCTAGGTAGGTTTGTAAAGGTCCAGTAGCACACCTCACCAAATAATCCCCCCTCCCCACCCCCCCAGATTCAACCAAGATGTATAAACCTGATTAGTGGAATAGCACAGACTAAAATTAAAAGTGTTAACTTTTTTGATATAAAATTTCGCCCTGACTTACCCTCAACACAACAGCCATCTAAAGGGCATTCTCGGCGGATGTCCGGCTTGTCATAACCATGATTATGAGCACAGGTTTCTAACAGCAGCTGCTCTGTCATACCATGCACACCAACATGAACACAAAGCTGTTTGAAATATGTACAATAATATCATATTTCAACTAAACCTAAATATCACTCTGCCATATTGAATTGATTATTAATTTTATGTATAGTTCATGCTGGAGTTTTACAAGGGTTTCTAATAAAAATCAATGGTACACAAAATGAGACTTAGCTCCTTTCTTTGGCAAACAAATCTGGAAACAAATTACATTACTCTTTATCACACAGTTACAGATGCAGATTTAGTATGGATTTGTCATTGAAAATACCAACTGTATACAATATAATTTAAGTGGCTACTAAAACTTGTGCTCTGGCTACCGAAATTTTGCCTCTGGTAGCCAGCCAGCTACTTAAAACAAAAAAAGTTAATTTTGAGACCTGGAACTTCTTGTGACATGGATTTCTCGGACCAGACTAGAATGTCCTTAACACATAATACTGTAATTATATAAAAGATAACATGTTCTTGGATTAACACTAGTTCTAGGACATGTTTTAATTTTTTTACTTTAACAGGATCACTTTACTAATAGCAAAACAAAAAAAATTCAATGCTGTTTTTTTTTCAAGAGCAAAATGATGTATCTTTGAGAATCGGATATTAATAGCTCAAAGGCTGATGCCGTGCTACCAATCTTGAATGATATATGGAATCTTCAACATAAAATTTATTGGTGCAAAAACATGGAATTCGATAGATGAAAATCTAAAGTCTCTATCCATTAAGACATTCAAAGCCAGGCTCAGAGAAAACATCATTAAACACTATTAAAATTATTTACAACCAAAGTAGTCTTTCCCTATTTCTTTCCTTATGATATTATTAGTTTGTAGTATTTGATATATATTTTTATGTGCTGATTTAAACATGTCTTAATCAAACTGTGTTCCCGTCGGTTATTCCGGTAGCCAGCACCTTTCTTAAGCAATCAAAATCTGTAAACTCTAATCAGCAATGTATAAGGTGAAATAAAAATATCGTTGTTGTTGCTGTTGTTGATGCACAAGAAAGTGAATTGGTACTTCTCACCACATTGTGCTCTGTTGTCAAGTAACATTGAATTGTTTAATATGTTTTTCACACCAAACTGGTCCAAGCATTCAATTGGCATTGAAATATCAAACTCACTGGTAGAGCTAGCAATTTTCTATCCTGGAGCAAACACACCTCCCAACCAAAATTGGAAATCCATTAAGCAAGAGGAACCTCTCTTTTAAACATATCACACACTACTTCATTCAAAAATCCTTTTACAAACTAACTAGAACTCAGTATTTTCAGGGATAGGAAAAGGGGTGGCTAGTCTTTCTCAATGGTGACTGGCGACTGGGGGGTGGGGACTTTAGGGTCAAAAGGTTTGGGATGACCATCGGAAAAAGTTGAAGTATGATCTTTAATTTAATTAACCTAGCTGTCTGAAGGAAAAACAAATGTAACAAGATACTTGAATATATCTAGCTGTTATTTGATACATGAAAAAAGAAGTAGAATGAAGCAGAGAGAAAGAAAGTTCACATGGTGTGTTGCTTATACTTTGTATCAACGTTAATCAAAGCAATCCTTCCTCCATTATGAATGCAAAATTTCCCTAACTACCCTAAAAATACCAAGGGATAAAAATTTTCCACCCTGAAAAATACCTTACGGTTTTAAAATTAGCCTTAAAACACCAATTGAAAGCTGAAATTTTTCCCTGGGTAGCTAGTGGTCGGCATTAAGTCCCCTCGTGTTGCGCTGAATGTGATATGCAGTAAATAAAGGTGTGCATTCCAAGTAATTGGTCATTGGCCAAAGGACTTTTGTCTAAACCTATTGTTCAAGCAGTACACACATTTGCTAAAACACGGGACTGCAAGCAGTCCAATACTTTCACGTTTTAAACCCTAAAATATATTCTGCACATGGTTTAACACAGGATTTCTTTTAACAACCCCTAAAAATACCAGACTCATCATCATCATCATCTTCGTTTAACGTCCGTATTTTCCTCATGGGGTTGGACGGGCGATGACCTTTCGCCACTGAACTCTGGCCTCCGCTAGATATTCCTCTGTTCCCAAATTCTCCATATCTTCTGCAATGCACCTCCTCCAGCTCTTCTTGGGTCTTCCCACTGGCCTCCTTCCAGGGACCTCCATCATCATATCTCTCCCTATAGTGCTCTCGTCTCCTGCTCTCTTCACATGGCCAAACCATCTCAGTCTGTTCCTCTGAAGTCTACTCTTTATGTCTTCTAATTTACATCTCCTCAGAACCTCCTCACTTGGCACTCGGTCATGCCATCTCACTCCGGTTATGTATCTCAACATCTTCCTGTCTGTAGTCCTAATCATTCCCTCGAGTCTGTCTGTCAAAGGCCACGTCTCTGAGCCATACATAAAGACAGGCCTGATGCATGCCTCATATACTTTTGCTCTTTGTACCAATGGAATTCCACGGTTTACTAGGAGGCTCGAAATCTCCTTCCATTTCATCCAGGCTGCTGTGATCCTTCCTCTATCTGCAATCTCGACTCCTCCCTCACAATCCAATACATCTCCAAGATACTTGAAGGTGTCTATCTCCCCCAATGTCCCTTCCTCAAGCTCTATACTGTTGTTTTCTCTTTCCAGACCACCAATGTCTCCTCTGCACCTTGGACAGACAAAGTCTCTCACTCCTGTCAGCCTTCGCAATTTAGAGCACCTCCTGTGACACCACTTATTGCATGTACCACAGAAGATTGAGTTGCTTCCAACTCCCTTCCCACAACAACCACATGGGTATCTCCCACTCTCTACCACTTGCTGGTTCTTATTTCCAGTAACCATCACTTTGGTCTTATCTATATTTATTTTCAAACCTCGCCTTTCCATACTATTTCTCCATCTTACAAACATATCTGTAGCCTCCTCCTTTGACTCTCCAGTCAGCACCAGGTCGTCAGCATATAACAACTCAAACAATTTTAACCCCTAAAAACATGACGATCAGTCGGTCATACTTACCACCCCAATATAGGGAGTACCCTATGCATTTTGAGGGAGTATAGTAATGAGTGGAGATTTTTTTCATGTTAGCCATAAGCAGCTGCAATGCATCATGGGAGTAAGCTTCCATCTTTGACTCAGTTATTTAGCAGTATTTATTGAATTGAAATCAGTCAGCTGTTACAATCCTTCTGAAATCTTAATCAAGATAAGAAATTGCTTGACTTCCGACTACAAAAAGTAAGTAAGTAAGTAAATACATCTTTTTTTTCGATAGAATTTTAGACATGACTAAGAGTGTTATGTGCATGGAATTTCAAGTCACCAGTCACCAGTGAAAAAGACTAGCCAGAAAAGAATGCTTGCAGAGCAAATGTTCTCACTGAACAAGAATATAAGACAAAGGTCCTTCAATGGCAATTTTATTACATATGCTCTCTTACTGTATTTACTGCATAATTATCACATTTGGTGCAACTCATATAGACACTGTAGCACCAACCCCCTAAGCTACCAGGGAAAAATACCAGTTTTTAGTTTGTATCTTTTAAGGTAAACTTTAAACCAAGAGGTATTTTTTAGGGTGGAAAATTTTTTGTATTTTGGCATTTTTAGGACATTTTAGGGACTTTTCCAAAGGTCAATCTTTCCCTTTTAACCCCAGAGAACCCCTCCCTTCCCCTCCCCCCCCCCTCGGCCCTGGTGTTTACTCTAGATTAATGGCATGTTTAGTATTTCTAGTTTATGGTTCTCATTGACTTCCAATAACAACAAAATAAAGTAGATCAAACCTTAGGCTTGTACTGTTTCCACAACCTTGGTATTTCTTTTTCAACAACTTGGTAATCAACAGCTATTTCCTCTGTAATCAAAGTGACACCAGGTATTTGTAACCCTTCCTTTGCCATCTCCTATTTAGTCACGAACAAACAATATTAGTCCTTTCATTCGTCCTTATTGCATCAATTAATTTTCCCAACTAGAGCCCACAATTTTCATCAAATAAGTTTGGAAGAATTACACTTTTCAATTTTACTTATTTGCTTTGTTTGTTCAACTTCCATTTTCTCACTAACAAATACATTCAATTTTGTATGCGTTATATAATATAAGGATTAAGCTGACTGGGACTGACAGGGTTAAACTATAATGTAATCAGAAAGAAATCAATTTCAGTGTTAAACCATTTCAATCTTTTACAACCAATCTTATAGATTAACCAAAATGGGCTCACATCATTCTCAAATCATTGTACATTAACTTTATTACATATAAAGTGAAATCATTTTACAATTACTTATTTAAGTAGAACGGTTAAAATACAGTTTGAGGATCTGCACCTTCACTGCAACTGAACTGGCGTTTATGTGGTGAGTACCAAATGGGCCAAAACCTACATCAGAGAAGGAAGAAAAAAAAGAGATAGAGTTACAAATAACAGTGTTGTCCTACAGTGGCACATTTATTAATACAATATACAGTTTTGAGTGAGAACTTGGTTCTTGAAATGCAGAATAAACCAAGTTTTGCAAATTGAAGCATCAAAAAGGACCCCATTAAATAGGCAAAGGAAAACTTCCCTGGCCTGCCTGGGAGAGGGGGGGTGTACTCCCTATATTGGGATCATAGGTACTGTATAACCATCATATTTTTAGGCATTAAAATAGTCAGTCTAGTATTTTTTAGCAGTTGTTGAAAGAAAAACTGTGTTAAACTGAGAGCCTGGTATTTTTTTTTGGTATTTGTTTGGTAAAAAAGTGTTCTGATAAGAAGTTAAGACAAATGCCCTTTAGCAAACATTCTATTCCAATCACACCATAAATTGCTGCACATCACATTCAGCTAGACACAGGGGAACTTAGCGCCAACCTGCTAGCTATCCAAAGAAAAATGCCAATTTTTTTAGGGTAATTTTTAAACCAAGAGACGTTTTTAGGGGGGGGGGAAACTTTTTAGGATATTCTGGGGACTTTTTCTGGCAGTCATCCTACCCTTTTAAACCCGGAGTACTCCCCCTGGGCTACAAGCTCAGTGGATTCAAACCTAAAACCTTACAAAACAGATCTTCCTTGCTCTAACTATTAGAGCAGTAACAAGTGAGCTCACCTTCAAGGCAAGAAACTAATATAAAATATAAGAGAGTATTGTAAGTGTACATTAAATTTTGTTTCCTTTAATTTTCTATTCTCCAAACAATGCTCAACTTATTACTCAAGATTGCTACAGATGATTCAAAGGGCTTTAAAGTTGAGCATAAGTATGATTGTGTAAGATCTGAAAAAGGCTGATCATGATCGCTTTGTTTTTAATAAGAACCAGTAAATTTGGCCGAGGCTCATTGTTCTTAATTTCTTGGTGATTTGAGCCTCAAATTGTTCTTAAAATGTTCTTATTTCTAGCTATGTTTAAATGGAAGGAAAACTAACCAAAAGTGTGGCATTGTTCATGACTGTATTGGAGAACGAATTTGATTAATTTATCCCCGTGAGTCTATTTTCACCAAGATGATTTCCAGTGATTATAAACTGCGAAGCATTTCTTGTTCATTCTTTAATGTTCAGTTAAAGTTAAGAAAAGTTTTCAAAAAAAATCAGCCATTGAGCCCAAGCCTCAGCTCGTTCTTAAATTATTGTTCTTAACTTTTGCCAATCTGAGCCATTGATGTTGTTCTTATAAAAAAGCTTGTTACTCTTACCAAAGTAAAATGAAATTCTGAGTAAATTTGATTCAGTATCGAGTTCATGTTAGTGGCAGGGCCTAGTCTCTACTGCTCAAGAGTCTTTGAGTAATTGTCATTAAGGGTGAAAACTTACGATTATTATTGACAAATTATGCTATTGCTACTTGCTTTCAAACGCAACTTGGTACATTTCTGGAAGAACGAACTGTATCGAGACTTACAGCAATGAAGCTGAAAATTGAAATCATGCATTTAATTTTGTGTGCAAACTTGTAAATTACAATTGACCGCTAGTATGCAACATGTAGCTCCCAAAAACCGATTCACATTCTTGATACTTGCAAGAAAAAATCTCCACGATCAGGTCTCTTGATTTAACCGCGCCGTCCGACATCTAAATGTCATATTTGCAACATCGCGTCCAGGTTGCAAATTATTTTAAAATTGTTTTCAAAATACGCCTCAAATGATGAGAAAAATTATTTTCCTGAATATTGAAACATATCGAATTCGCTGTCGATCATTTCGGTTTTATTAGATATTGATTAGCTAATATTTTCATCAAATTTGACAAACAAACTAGTAATTTACCTGTTACCAAAATCGTTTCCCCATTTTCATGTTTATCCTCCATCTTGCAAATGCCTGCAGTAAGTTGGTCGGTCCCAGCTTTCTACTCTATATGCCAGTTCGAGGTAGACTAGAACGAGACTGCAGAAGCCCAGAATAGAATGGGCTTGTTTCTCCAAATGACAAAGGATTTTGACTCCTTATCGAATTTTAGTGACACATCTGTACATGTATTGGCTTACCAAATAGAATTTAAAATTTGTGTAGCATAGGTGTTTTGTCTTCATGTGCGTGTTTCTTAGACCAATTTATTTTGCTCATAATGTTTGTTCATCAAATAAAGAACAGAATATATAAACGTTTAACCTTACAATTTCGCTTGGCTTGGGCACATCGAATATTACATTTGGTATCGCGACGGGAGCGTGGGCTACCTGTGCCAACTAGCGCTCAGTTTTACTCGGTTGAACTAACCTAGAAAGATGGCGGGTCGGGGTCGGGGACGTGGGAAAGGCAGAGGGTTTACGTTCGATATTGGTGCTCTGGGCATAGGGAGGGGGAAAGATACTCTACCAGCCGCAATTCTTCAACCACCGCCTTTGTATCCGGTAAGACAATGAACCAAACATCAGGGAATTCGGTTACTTTTAAGTAACCAAATTATTTGATATTGAGTTTGTTGTAGTGAGTGAAACCCACATATTTTTTTTTGCGTTCTACATCTATTAACAAAGAAAAAGGCTGAACAAGAAAAAACACTTTGCAAGCAGTTTTCACTCATTTTGTGCTATCAGTATTATTGTCGTTTATAACCATTATAATGAATTTAATTTTATTTAACTAAACAAATATAAATACAATTTTTGTCTACATTATAAATCATAATTGATTTTATGAGAGGGTTATTGCTGCTATAAATATTGCTATAATTATATGATTATTACTTATTACTTTATTGTTGTCAGTGGTTAACAACTAATTCAGAAATATCTGGTGTGTTATAAGGGTTACTGAAAAATTTCAGAAAATCAGGGAAAATTTCATAAATGTTTAGGGAATTTCGTATAGTCAAAGAAGCACGAACTTTTAAGCTCCATGCTATATGTTTTTTGAAATATTTTTTTAAATTTGTTGTTACTTATTTCAAAATGTTTGTAAACATGTTTAATGAGTTACTATGCGCATACCGGTAATGATTTTATGTATAGATTTTCGTTTAGTAACCTCAGAATTCTTAGTGTAATAATTTCCCCAAAAGTAACACATATTTTGCCCTCCTATTAAAGTCCCTATCAAGCTTACTTTTTTAAGTTCCAGATGAAAAGTAGAACCTTTAATAATAGCAATTTTCAAAAATGAAACCTTTTCTTGCCATTTCTGTTACATTTTTTAGACTTGAAGCATGCAATGATGACGTAGCAAGAGGTATATGACGTAGTATGAGGCATGAAGCAGAGACAACCTTATTTATCTCAAAAAATTCAATTCTGGCTACAATAGTCACATTGTTAAATAACTTTAATCAATGAATTATTCCCTTGAAAATGTATGAAAAAAAATTTATGACATTTGAACAGAAATGAATACTTTTAAAGAAAAACCACCAACCTCACTGCAACTACATCACAGGTTACCAGTCCCCGGCCTGCTCAGTCAAAATTTACATTCCGGTCTTTTTTTGATTAAAAAGCATACTTAGACGTGAAAATGTTCTTTGGTTATTCAATTTTTGAGTTCACATATGACAACAGTTTTAATCTAAAAAATAAAGCTTGGTAGGGACTTTAAATCCTGAGAGTATCACCATCCTTCCTGCATATCGGAAGTAGTGGCTGCCCGATGTTGTGTACATCATTTTGAAAAACTGCCCCTAGTATTGAAATTAAGCAGTCAAATTACAGAGTCAGATAAATAACACTGTATAGCTTAAAAATATATTTATCCTAGTGACCGTGTATGTACATAGTGCACTGATCAATGAAGTCTGTTGGTTTACTGTTTGTTCGTCTAGTTGCAATGATGATGTAGAAGTATGCATAAAATTAGATGACCTTTAAATTTTGTAACTAATATGTGTCCTCTTCATCTAAAACCACTTTGAATAACATTGGCCTATTGAAAATTAACAGCTGCCAGAAATTAGCAGCCCCTCTTGTCTGCAAAATGTATCTGAAAGTAATGGGGGCCATGGTACAGTATTTAATGTGCTTTGCTTTAAGTTATTTACTTTTAAAGAAATAACAGAAAAGTGTAAGAAGTCAAAGCTTCATTAATTATGTTTGACTTGAAGACCCTTGAAGTGAGGCCTCTGCCGCTGAAGAACTCAGAGGAAGACGACTACATGTTATCCCTAAAACAAGAGTTCAGAGGCTGTATGCGAGATTCTCCATATTTCATTAAGCCAGAAGTTGTTAAGAAAGGTACAGTAAGACACCCATATAGTGACATAAACAGGTTCTATATACCTAAGTACATTGTTGTATGCTTTAACTTAGTATATTTGGTGGTGCTGCAGCGATCGAGCAGGTAGCTTGTTCTACTTGTAATCCTAGGGTCCTAACTTTGAGTCCCAGTCAGACCATTGAAGTGTTGTGTCCTTTAGCAAGACACTTTGCCTGACTTGTTCCGGTCGACTCAGCTGCATAATGAGTACCAGCTTGTGCTGGGGGCTGCTAACCTGCGATAGATTGATCATTAGAATCCTGTCTGTGTAGTCAAAGACTCTCATCTACTTAGCACATAAATTTTACCATAGGCAAACACCGGCCTATGCCATTTAGCTCGAGAAAGGATTTAGCAATTTTTAATTATCTTAGAAAATAAATGATAGGTAAATTGAAAGTTGGTGTTTCTGAAAGTTTTTGTTAAGTAAAACTTGTCATCAGAGAGAGATCATCCATATTCCATGAGGGAACAAATTATTATCATAGAACATCATCTTTAATTTATAGTCCAGGTATATTTTACTTAATTGCATAAATATAATTATGCTTTAATTTGGCAATATCTTTGATTAGCTACTTGAACAGCTTAATTGTTTATGCTACTGCAAAACAATGTAAGTTACCACTGGATTGAATTGAGTTTTTGAGTAAACTGTCTTCTTATATTTTAAATTGTTTTTAATTCAGTGTTAATTTTTTTCCTGTGTTAAGAGTCAGTGACTGTAAAAATCAAGAGTGTTGTGACAGTTGTAAAATTTGAAATCTTAAAAACCTTTTTTTTTCAATATTTAAGAAAAATGATCATAAAAAGTGCTGAAAACACCCCTGCCAGCGCCTGTCTTGATTAAAAATATGAAGAAAAAACAACAGATTTTCTTTTAGCACATATAACCAATTGAATGTGTTTTTGACACAAGCTTCAGGGATTGTCATTCACCTATTGTGCTTACTGTCATGCTAGTTTGATTTGAGAAATGACATTTTTTAAACTAATTGATGGGCAGTTAGAAAAATCCCTGTCGAAGATTCCGTGAGTATAGGCTGAAAAGTAGCCAACTTGGGGCAGGAAAATAGTTTTTACAACTGTTGTAGCACTCTCGATTTTTACAGTCATTGACTCTTGAGTCAGTCAAAACATAAAGTTATAGCAGCTGTAGTTACCACAAATTAACTTAACTTTACACCTTTTTGTGTTAAAAAGTTCAAGCAAGAGCTTTAGGCCCTAAGGCTTCCTGATAGACACTAATATTGTCACTCTGAAGTCCTTGATAATAGTATGTGTACTATTATTTATTTTTAGACTATATGGGCCTTGGGACTGTACTACTATTAATTTCTGGGCTTCGGAAGCCAAACATCTCCCCTCGGGTTTTCAGACTCTCAATATTCTTCTTCTGGGACACGATGCCCAGTGTTTACATTTTTGACAAGAAGCAACACCCATCTCCTAGAAAGAATACTTTTTTTAAAATATAATATATGGTTTATTTTACAAATTTGTGTTTGAAATCTTTCCACTCTATACTACTATTCCATTCTATTCTGTCATTAATTTTGAACAATTTTTCCACCCAGTACCACTATTCTGCTCTATACTACTATTAGGGACTTCAGAATATTAATTGCTTTGAATCTTTCTTACAGTAAATCCTTTTTGCAGATATTGAGAGATACTCCGACAGATACAAAGACAAAACTGCCAATGATGGAGCTTTGGAGTGGCTGCCAGATTGGAGGCTCTTTCCAGCTGAATTGAAAATTAAAGTAAGAAAGAGAGGCCTGTCTAAAGGAAGAGGTAAGTTGCAGTATTAAAAAATAAATTGATTATAATTATTTTCACTACACAGTATAGGATGAGATAAAAACTTATTAACAATTGTTGCTTAAAGTTATTTCTTTTATGCCTGAATTGATTTTTTGAATGATTAATGAAAAAAATATATTACAGATAATGATAATGATAATAATAATAATAATAATAATAATAATAATAACAACAACAACAATATTTAGCATTTAAATAGCGCTTTTAACATAGTTAGATGCTCAAAAGCGCTCAACATCGTTAACCAGTGATAAGTTTAGAAGATTTTAGAACATCTTTCATATGACTAGCACATAGTATATTTATATAGGATGTGATAAAAACTTGTTATAAATTGTTACTAGTAGTTTTTAAATTTCTTTTATGCCAGACCCTCTTTTGCTTGAATGATTAATGTTGTCATTAAGCAGTAATGAGTTTTAAAGTTTTTAAAACATTCATATTTCATATATGTTTTGCAACTACTGTCAATAGTTCTATTGCTGTATTTGATGTTCAGTGTATTTAAATTGACTCAGTTTATAGCTGGTTGACTCTGTGTGAGGTTTATAGAATTATTGAAAGCCAACTCTTTGTGTATTTGAAAATAAACCCTCCTAAAGTGCGAAACATACGTTCTGCAAATTTAGTTGACCCCACTTTTCCCCAGAATTTTAGTTGCGAATCAGCAAGATTTATAAGTAAGAATAGTTATAGAATGTTGGAATTTTCTAATGTGCTGTTTCCTGATCAGGAACTTATTTTGAGTTGTTAAATATCAGCCCATCCATAATAGCTATCCTGTTATGGACTGGAAACAGCATGATAAGAGTCATTATAAACTGGTTTTTGTTGAGTGTTTGCTTAATCAGCCCAGTGAAAATAACAGAACTAATTGAAAGTTAAATGACTTGGTATGAAAGATTTTTTAGATCATCTCAACCATTATATTCCAGCCCTGGCTTGCTCATCAACATCTAACTTCTTATGAAACTCATACAAAATAAGGCACAAAGCTCAACTACTTAAGATAAAAAGCAAAGTTCTCCCAAACCAATAATACGGAAAAAATGGGTTCTTGTCTGGAAGAGCTGGCGGCTCATCATTTGAGAAGCCTGGGTCAGAAAGGGTTTAACTGCCTCAGTCAGTCATTAGATTTCTGAACAAAAAAGGTTATAATAATAATGTTTTTTTGAACTGCCATCATTGAATATAATACAAACCCTTTTGCTTCCTGTAGAATTAGGTAGTGGGTTTTCAATGCGCTTTTTGCATTTTTCTAATAATGAAAATAATTTTAAATATGTATCTGTAGGGCCAAGACCTGCAAAGAGACCCAAAGAAGCCTCTGGAAAATCAGATGATGTGGCTGTGAGACTCAATGTGAGCAAAAAGTGTCTAAATTTTACTGTAAACCCTCTAATGATCTCTGATAAGTTCCTACCCTCTCTAATAAGCTCCCTGTTTAAGAAGCCTCCCCTCCCAATAACTGGCACACTTTTCTTTATCTAATTCTTTCAGTTATTGTTCCACCAGTAATATCTCATAAAATGGCATTGTCAAGTACAGTTTTTCTTCAACAATTCTGGCAATTGTATCTTTTTTGTTTTTAAAATCTTCAGCAAAATAACAATTTATTATGATTTACTTTTCTGGGCCCGGTTCCTCAAAGCCCCGATTAACTTAACCCTGGATTATGACAAAATTCAAACATTAATTTCTTAATAACAGGGTTCATCTGGGTCCTTAAAAACCTTAAAAGTCCTTAATTTAATTTAAATTAATTCAAATTCCAAAACTTGAGGCCCCAAAAGTCCTTACATTTTACAAAAATCAGTCACATGGTCCTTAAAAAGTCCTTACATTTTTGCTTTTTCTTTGTTATGATAATTTGATAAGTCTCAACAATACCTGGGAAATGTATTTTCCAAGAATCTTGGCTCGAAAGGGCACAGTTTACTGGGCGGCTTTAAGCAGTACCTTGAGATCCGTACAGCGCTTCACATAGTCATTGCCACAGTATCGTAAAAAGTCATGTTTTAGGTCAGTTCTGGTGGTTGATGTCCCATGGCTTAGGTCCTCAAAAACCAATAATTTTTCCTTAAAAAGTCCTAAAAAAGTCCTTAAGTTTTGCTTTGAGAAAAGCGGACGAACCCTGTAATAAGTAAAGCTTTGCTAAGCTTAAAGACTACTGATCAATAAGATCAATAATTTACCAATAAGACTAACATGTTAACCAAAAAATAACAGCCCAAAGCAAGCTCCAGAAGGTAGGAAACAGAAACATGGTTTAAAAAATTAACCCTAGGTTAGCACTAATCAGGTTTTGAGGAACCAGGCCCTGAAGGACTAATTTTGCACAGGCTTTTTTAAGAAAAAACTCAGAACGATCACACTTATGCATTGAAATAATTTTTTCACATTTAAAACTGAGTTTCATACGATTGTGTAGGTGAAACTCTTTCTTGTGTGGCTAGCTACCCATTGCTCTATAGGATTGATCTTATGAAAATAAGAGCTTTTGTGTCTCACTTACCCTAGCATAATGCTTGTTCTGTAGTCATTCTTCCAAGAGGTTGCTGAGAAAGAAAAACAGGAAGATGAAAAGAAGGACCAAGGTGATGATGATGATGAAGAGGATGAGTTAGATGAAGAAGACTATGATGAAGAAGAACAAGAGGAGGTGATTGAACTTTAATCTTTATTGACCCAGTTGTTATGGCAGGTTCCCCCATCTAGAGTTGTTAAGCCATTTAGTCCCATTTGTATTGGTAATCCCTCCCATCTAGAGTTGTTAAGCCATTTAGTCCCATTTGTATTGTTAATCCCTCCCATCTAGAGTTGTTAAGCCATTTAGTCCCATTTGTATTGGTAATCCCTCCCATCTAGAGTTGTTATGCCATTTAGTCCCATTTGTATTGGTAATCCCTCCCATCTAGAGTTGTTAAGCCATTTAATTCCAGTTGTAT
>JAOBAT010027567.1:0-11573 GCA_026413305.1 Hydrozoanthus tunicans | reverse complement strand
TGGTAATCTCTCCCATCTAGAGTTGTTAAGCCATTTAGTTCCAGTTGTATTGGTAATCTCTCCCATCTAGAGTGGTTTAAAACCTTTCAGTTCCAGTTGTATTGGTAATCTCTCCCATCTAGAGTTGTTAAGCCATTTAGTTCCAGTTGTATTGGTAATCTCTCCCATCTAGAGTGGTTAAGCCATTTAGTTCCAGTTGTATCGGTAATCTCTCCCATCTAGAGTGGTTATGCCATTCAGTTCCAGTTGTATTGGTTAATTCTCCCATCTAGAGTGGTTATGCCATTCAGTTCCAGTTGTATTGGTTAATTCTCCCATCTATAGTGGTTAACCCTTTCAGTCCATTTTGTATTGGTACACTCACCCATCTAGAGTGGTTTAAAACCTTTCAGTTCCAGTTTTACTGATAAACTCTTTCATCTAGACTGGTTAACCTTTCAGTCCCAGTTGTATTGTTAATCTCTTCCATTTAGACTGGTTAAGCCATTTAGTTCCAGTTGTAATGGTAATCTCTTCCATCTAGACTGGTTAACCTTTCAGTCCCAGTTGTATTGGTAATCTCTTCCATCTAAAGTGGTTAACCAATTCAATCCCAGTTGTATTGGTAATCTCTTCCATCTAAAGTGGTTAACCAATTCAGTCCCAGCTGTATTGGTATTGCTCTCAACTAGAGCCCATACTTTTTCATTAACAACTTTTTGAGAACTTTAATTTCATATTCAGAAGTTTGTTTGATTAATTCAAACTTTCTCATTATTTAACATTTTCTTTTATTGGGTTTATGATGAGAAATTAGATGTCGATAACTGACTGAGCGTGAGAAGGTTAATATTTCGATTTGTTACTTTGTCCAAAGTTACAATGATCTTTTGATTTAACAGTTATACCTTTTTATGTTATTTTTAGTAAATGTTGACCTTTTGTTAAACATATATAACATACAAAAAATATGGGTATCTTGAACCCATGTTGCGTGAAGCCACCCCAAATGTTCCCTTGGGGTTTTGGCTACAGTAGCTCTGCTCCACTTTAACCGAATACGTTTCTATTTTGTTGTTGTAGGAAAACGATTATCTTGTTTCTCATTTTGATGATGATGAAGATTATGGATTTTTGGATGAGGATGATATGGATGAGGGACCAATCTACTGATGAAGATGATATGGATGAGGGACCAATCTGCTGATGAAGATGTTATGGATGAAAGACCAATCAACTGATGAAGATGATGTGGATGAGGAACCAATCAACTGATGAAGGTTATATAGATGAGGGACAATTCTACTGATGAAGATGATGTGGATGAGGGACCAATCTACTGATAAGGAAGGTATGGTATGGATGAAAGACCAATCCGCTGATGAAGATGATGTGGATGAGAGACCAGTCTACTGATGAAGATGATGTGGATGAGGAACCAATCAACTGATGAAGGTTATATAGATGAGTGACCAATCTACTGATGAAGATGATATGGATGAAAGACCAATCTACAGATTAAGATGGTATTGATGAGGGATCAATCTTCGAATGAAGATGACGATGATATTGATGAGGGACCATTCTACTGATGAAAATGGTATTGATGAAGGACCAATCTATGGATGAAGATGAAGGATGTAGGTGAGGGACCAATCTTTGAATGAAGATGATATGAACGAGGAAACAATCTACTGATGAAGATAATGTGGATGGAAGACCAATCTACTGATAAAGATTATATAGATGAGGAACCAATCAACTAACGAAGATGACGTTGATTGTATGGATGAGGGACCAAGCTACCGTTGAAGATGGTATTGATGAAAGGCCAAACTACTGGTGAAGATGGTATTGATGAAAGGCCAATCTGTGGATGAAGATGATGTGGACGAGAAACCAACCTGACATTTAACTGTCACTCTATTTATAAGGAGAACTCAAATTTTCAATTTCCAGGAAAGCTTTGGAAAATAGTTAAAGAAAGTGGCAAAGCCATGAAATGTTACTGGTGATGTTAGGCATTCTACAGTTTATTTGTATCAAAGTTAACGTTGAAAACTGGTATTCTCCATTGAGCTTCATTTCTCGTCAGTCCCACTCAAACAGAAACAAAGCACTCTAAAAATTGAAGGTGTGGGGGGACAATGTTGGTGATATTTTTGGACAAATTGTTGCAGGCATAAGCTTAGTTCCGAGAACGACTTTCGTTTGTCATAAAGGTCTTGTTGCTATTTTGTTTAAACAACCTGTTAACCGTGGTGTACAAACGCAACCTGTTTGAGCTAGGTTCTTCAATTTATATTTATTGGAATTAACTCGTTCAGTTCCAATAGGTTTGCAAACATCTAGCTTCTCTTACCATAAATTTTTCTCCTAAAAACGTAGATAGTGATCTGTAAGATCATGAAGATTCGCTTAAGGAGGATATTGCTGCATGTGTCAAAACCGTACCGGTGAGACCAAAAACAAAAATTCACAAAACTAAAAAGAAATTGTGAAAAGGAAGAACACTGGGGATAATAGGTTTTGAGAAAATAGGAGTAGATAAAGAGTTTAAGAAACTACTTAAGATGAAAAGCAATTAAGGTTTTTATGCTTCGGGTCCTAACTGGGAGAATTTACCTTAAAAAATCCTTAGTCTTGAATGTACAAATATGAAGACTTTCAAGAAACTTTTATCCTGTTCCGTTGTAGAGATGGACAAGTGTTTTTAGTATTCAAATCAGCATTAGCTTCATCATCACCATCATCATCTTAAGCAGCAACATCATCACCGTGATATCAGCATCACCATTAATGTCATCATCGTCTCACCACCACCATTTTCATCATCAATGTCGTCACTACCACCATCATGATTATGATCATTCCTCTTCGCGTGCGCCAAGTGTCACATAGAGCACTAACGAAGTGAGTGAGCGAAGAAAAAGCCTGAAGAGAGGAAAAAGACGGGTTTTTTGATAGTCCGTCCACTGAGGGACGGGAAAAATGATTGGCTGATTTCTCTCGATCTGTCAGCAAGCTGTCAACGCGCGGCTACCAAAATGGTTCTTTCCGTTTGCACTTTGTGTTTGAAAAATGGAGAATACACTGAAATTTTTTGAGTGATGCGGTTATCCATAAACGAACTGAAGAAATCGTGCTGAAACAAGAATAGCTACTAGCTTGTGAACACTTGTGCATTTCGCAAGGCCCTTGCATTTCAGTTTATATGTCTCAATATTTTTGAACCGAAGGTTTGCTAAGTTCCGAAATGTTTTTTTTTTCAATTTACATCTTATTGCATGGTTTGGCCGTCTTACTAGCGCTTTACATGTTTTTTTTTTTTTGTCAAACCGTAGTTTTATTTAAACATCTCAGTGGACGGATGCGATACATTCCACTTCTTTCTCTTCGGTTAATATTTTAAACGCAAGGGTTCACCTGTTTCGTTTGGTCAGGGATGAGGGGGCTTTGGAGGTTAGGATTGAGTCACAACATTTGAGCGAAACCCAAAATGGACGAAACAACTGTTTGGCACTGCAAATTCTGGCTTTGTGCGACCTTCTAATCGCGTCTTTTCACTGACATGTTTAATATCTCGCAGTGTTCAGCCTTGATTTTTCGCTTTTTCTGTCCTTTCAGTTTGGCTGAAAGATCTTAATTGATCCTGCAACATATTAAGGCATTTCGTACGGTTCTTGCATCACATTTTATATGTCTCTAGATAAACACCGCGACAGATGTGGAAAACTTCAAGTGACGGACTGCTTAACAAGGTTTTCCACCCTGCGCATGCAGCTTAAAGTACTTTTGATAAAGCAGTTTTTATAACAGAAGAAATAGTATTCTATACATCATTGGTACTTGTAAATGGAAGAGTGCTTTGGACAGTCGCGTGACTTTCCGTTAGGCGGCGCTGCGAACTCGCAAGGCAGAGGTGCCAGGAAAATACCTTAATTTCTTCACTGAGATGTTACATCGTTGGAAACTAGCGACAACTCCTTGCTCTCATCTATTACACAGTTGCTATGTAATTGTTCCACTGGAACACGTCACTCAAAATTCAACTCGTAAAGATCTATTCATGTCTGGGCGTTCCACGAGTTTTCTCTGAAATAACTTGGAACTCTTGGACTGTTTTAAATTGGTTGTTATTACAAGTTGCCATTAAAGCTTAAAGATAAGACCAACTATGACTACGCGTTTTGTCTCGTAGACATTTTATTGTTTTCACAGAGCTGTAAAAACGTTTCCGAAAGATTGTATTAATATAAGACATTTCATGAAATGAAATAGCGAAATTTTCTCATAGCTTACAAAATGATCCCGAGAGGGCTACTTCGGGCGTGAAAGGGTAGGGATGACTGTCGATCCGTCGGAAAAGTCTGCCCCGGCCCCTTATAAAGGTAAATCAGAGCGTTCCCCCTAAAACAACTCAAGGAATGCGTGCAATTTTGAATATTGACCAAAAACAGGGCGTTCGAAATATCCAAGTTTTCTATCAAGATAAAAAGCAAAACTGAAAGGCTAGTTCACAGCCGACACTAAGGATGCTTTTAAACTACGAGTCGGACTGACTTCTCAAAACTTTCAAAAGGCGCCAAAACTTTACATTAAGCTGGCTATAGATTGCACTTACAAAAAGAGCAAAATGTTCGGGTATACGTTTAAAATGTATTGATTCTGGTACTGTGAAAAAAAGATAAAACTATTAAGCCGGTACGTATGTATCGTGGCAAGTCCGTAGTTTTTCTCATTCGAGTCTTCATTGTGCCGCCAAAATTATTTTTGAGAGCTGGACTGAGTCGCAAATTAACACTTACGAACTACCTACATGTGACTTCTTTTTTTAAATATTTTTTGTCGGTACACTTCTTCCCCTAGGGACGCTCAAGAAAATATTTTCTTGTCGGTATCTGTAACTAATTTGTGAAAACTGGATTAAATTGTAATTAACTTTTCTGCATCCTAACAACCTTATTCTCCGAGGGACAATCATGGGCATATTTTCTTGTGCAATTATAATTTTCTTCTTTTTCCAGATACCTTTTTTAAAGTATTTTCACGTGCAATTGTGTAGTTTAAACACCGTTGTGTTGCATCGCTTTGTTATAAAATTTGCCCGTCACATTCCCACGCATGCACACATCACTCCCAACAACACGCATCTTATTAACGTGAAGCAGCCAATCAGAATGCAGGGTGGCGATTTCAAATACGGTGCAACGCGTCACATGGCCTCATAATCCAAACGAAGACTTCATCGAATAGTTGAAGGGATCCTTGTACATTCATCGTGTCTTTTAAGAAAAATTCAGTTGTGAAACTAGAATATGGCTCTTCGTCGTTTTGGAACTGTGAGTATCCCTTTTAAAGCAACTTTTATTGAGTATTTACCTTCGTTCGTTGGAGTTTCAATGTCTCAAAATCTATGAGTGGCAGTTGTTCGAATGTCAAGTTTGGCAGTAAATTGTTTAGAAACTGTTCCGTTGTATCTTCGCAGGTTCTCTCTGGCGTGGAAAACGACAACATGGCTGCGAAATCTGCTTTATTGAAGGAAAATGGCAGGCAACGTGCTGCGCTTGGAGATATCGGCAACCGAGCAAAGCTCGGAAACATGGTAAGTTTTCTTTTAAGACTTTTAAGATCTACATCTCTAACTCCTTCAATGGTGGTTTTGCGAAGATTACATCTGTTTAGTCCATATGTTGATTTTGGCTCTTCTTTTATTTCAGGCAGGAGCAAAAATTGACGAAGGAAAACTGAAGAGGCCTTTGACTAGAACGAAGGCTTCGTCTGCTTTGCAGCCTGCAGCCAAAGAACTGGAAAAACGGCCTATCGCAAAACCAACAGCAAAGTCGCCGGAGCCGATGGATATGGGTGAAGTTGGCGAAGCGTTGGACGAGTGCTTCCTGAAGAACGTTATAGATATCGATGCAGAAGACCACGAGAACCCACAATTGTGCTCCGAGTATGTAAACGAGATCTTTCGCTACATGCGAAGCCTCGAGGTACTTGTTTCACTTCATTTCAGTCGGGATTAGTTGAATTAGCTCTCGGTAACTAGTCAAAATGCTGTTGCCTTTCTTTGTGTATCGAGTAGAAAAGCTAATGGCAATGCGTTAATGTTGCTAGAAATTTGATTCTAACAAATTCTTTGAATTGAAATTTTACTAAAGAATAACTGACCAAACCTCGATAATTTGAAACCTATTTTATGTAAAAGCATTGGCAATTCCGTCTCACCGCCTTTACCCAACCGACAAGTGGTTTACAATATTTAAAATTCCGTGCCATACTTTTTTTAATTTGTTTAAAAAATGTGTGCATGAATAGACTTTGAAAGTCCCAGTCGCCGTGTTTGCTCAATTTTTTCAACGTTTATAACAATTTTTATTCTATCCTTTAGAGACGATTCAGTGTTCCTGCAGACTACATAAACAACCAAGTTGAAGTGAATGAGAAAATGCGCTCCATTCTTGTGGATTGGTTGACCCAAGTTCATTTGAGATTCCGTCTTCTTCAGGAGACTTTGTATATGACAATTTCCATCATCGACAGATTCTTGGCTGTAAGCCTAATTCAGATTTATTGTTAATTTAATTTCAGTTGCCTAATACTTGTATTTATAATATTGAAATGGGTTGTAAATAGCTCCAAGCTAAGTTTGAAAATTATTTTAAAGTTTTGTAAAGTGAACGCAAATTGTGAAGTTCTAATTTGTGTTCTTGACATAAAATAAGCTCAATGGTTGGCTTCCCAGCTGTAGTTTTTGTCGAAATAACCCTCAATTTAAGACCTAAGTCTAGCATGCTCAGCTTGGGTCAAATATTGTAAATGACAGTTTAGGGGATGATTAAGCTGCATAGTTATATAATCTCCACATTGGTATCTCCCAAAGTGCGAGTTTTCTAAAGTGGTTCTGGTAAACTGAACTTTAGGGTGGTAAAACATTTCCATTTTTTGTGTGCCTGTGTGTGGTAAATCTGAAAGGGAACAATTAGCTGTAAATCAATGGGTTTGGTATTACTCAATAGAACAAAAATAAAAATAAAATTATTTCACACAACATGGCACCTTTAACATTCCAATGGTTTTCAGGTTCACAATGTGCCCAAATCAGAACTTCAGTTGGTTGGAGTAAGTGCTATGCTTCTGGCATCGAAGTATGAAGAGATGTATGCACCTGAGATCGGAGACTTTGTCTTCATTACTGACAACACTTTTACAAAGCCACAAATTCGTAAAATGGAAGCCTTGATTTTTAGAACACTGGGTTTCCACCTTGGGAAACCTCTTTGTCTTCACTTTCTCAGAAGAAACTCCAAAGCAGGCAGGGTATGATTTATTGTTAAAATAATTATTGAAAAATTGTATAATTTTTATTGTAAATTTTCACTGCAAGACTTGAAAGGTGCAAAGTTTAAAGAGTATTTAGTGGTTAATTTCTTTCAAATAATCTGAATGATTTTTATTCAAAAATTACAATACTCTTTTAAAATAGAACTGATATGCCACTTGGTTCTTGTTTGGTGGCAACCAATTTTGACACTTCTAAACACTTCATGATTATGGTTAATTTTTACATTACTAATCGTTGCATAAGTAGCCCCCAGATGGTGTTGGAGGTTACTTAGCCTAGGAGCTAGTTAGATTAGGACTGTAGTCTCGCTTCTCAAGAAGAGATTAAATCAGTTATCATTCTCGTCCTTGCCAGGTCAATCTCTATGGTTCTGTAAACTGTTGGCTGGAGAGTTGGCACAAAAAAAATTATTTTTCTCCCAAAGTTTTAAACAAACTTCAGTGGTTGTTCAACATATTCATTCTGTACTATTAAATACATCTTACAGGCAGATCCTAAGACCCACACCTTGGCCAAGTACTTCATGGAACTGACCCTTGTGGATTATCAATCAGTAAGATTCTTGCCATCAGAGATAGCTGCTGCAGCACTGTGTTTAAGCATGAAAGCTATTGGAAAGTCAGAATGGGTTAGTATTAAGGTTTAAGACAAGTTGGACTGACTGTAGATGTTTGAAATTCTTAAATACAAATTCTATTTAAGAATTTCTTAGTTGCCCTAGCCTTTTAGTCCCAAATTGCCAGGTGCCTTAATGCTTAACTCTCAAAACTAGTACCAATTCTTTTCCTGTCACCAGTTTAGGAGCATTTTGCTTTTCATCTCAAGCTTTTTTTGGTTGATTTCTATTTTCTCGATACAAAATTGCCTACTTTGTAAGGGTTCCATAAAAAAGAAGTTAGATGTTGATCATTTGACTTGAGCAGAAAGGGAAAAAAACTACTCCATTTTTGATTTGAGTAACTTTGCATAATTGCTAAAGACAACTTGAACACTAAAATCTAGTTATATAAGCAGTGTTTGTTTCTTTCAGAATGCTACATTAGAACATTACAGCTCATACTTGGAACAAAGCCTGAGGCCATGCATGCAGCGAATTGCTCAGCTCGTCAAAATCACAAATGACAAGAACTGCAAGTGGAATGTAAGGATATTGTTAGTTTTTTGTACAAAACCTTCTCCTTCCAACATGTCCCTGGCAACTGCTTTTTCATTATGAACTTGCACAAGTTATCAATAATTGTTCTCTGCAACAACAGTTACCCCCATGTGCAACCATCATTTTATTCACTTTAACAGTCTACTGCCTTGTACTAAATATTTGACTTGTGAGGAAAACCGCGAGTAGAGCCTCTGTTAATTTGTCCCTTCTGAAACTACAAAATATGTTTGAGTTTTTGTACTTTTAACTGCCACAATATGGAGTCCCTTCACTAAAAATCTAATATACTTAATTAGATTAAAGAAATGGAAGAGAACTCAGTTTTATTTATTAAAATATTCTTGTTTTACAGACTGTGCCCAAGAAATACAGTTCAAGCAAGTTCATGACAATCAGCATGTTACAATGTGCACAGCCATCATATTTGGAAAGACTTGTTGGATGTTAATATAGCAGGGGGACAAAGGATTTGAAACAGTAGTTAAACAACGGTTGCAAAAATAATTAAAGTTTGGATCAGTATTGGAAATAATAGTTTAAAATCTCTTTAAAAGATCTTTTTCCTTTACTTTTTTCTTGAATCTTTTGTTTATTCCCCTCTCTTCAGCTTTTCAGACCTATCAGTTGCTTTGCTTTTTAGGAAATCTCTTTGAACTTATCTTTGCTAAAAAAATGTGTATGGAAACGTGTAACAATGTTTGGGAACTTGGAAGTTTTATTGCCTGTTAATTCACTGCACCTCAGTCGCAACACATGTCTTCAGTTCTTTAATGACAACCATTTATTTTTCAGTAGAACTAGAAAAACAGTAGGTACTAGAAAAGGCAACCATCTAAAGGGAACAGTAACAACTGGTCCAATGTAAATATTCTACATTCTTATTTTAATCTTACATTAAATCAAATGATGTTAATTGTTTAAAGATCGTTTTTGTTTCTTGTAAATATTTTTAATGTTCAATAAATGATTTTAAATATTAGATGTTTGTTGACTGCTGTGTGCTTTGCATATTTATAATCAATCAGACGAGTTTTGTCAAAACCTCTGTTATGTGTTAAATTTCTGTTTGGTTGTTGTTTTAAGCTAGTTTGCAGTCACCAAATTCAGTTAAAGCTCTGATATATTTTTGAGATGACAAAAGTGGTCACTGACTCGTTACAAATTATGTCCTGTTCAGTGCAAAGAAAAAATCCTCCAAAGCTCTGACACAATTATATTTTTCCAAGGATACTCTGAAAAACTTTTGGAGTTTCCATCCAAAACCCTTGTATGATTTTATTAAATCAAGGTTTAACACAAATTATCTAAAGCAGTTTTTTAAAATTTTAATTGAGGGTATGCACTTAATGAAGTAAGAGATAATTTGAGCTCTACACTGAAAGCAGAGTGGCCTGTGAATAGAGTAACTGGAATTTGGTCATCAAGTTTAAATTCAATTTTTCAACTTTAACCACTAAGAAGAGTTGTTTTAATATGACGATTAAAAATCCTTGGTTTTTAGGTACAATTGCATTGGTTTGAATTAGAGAAGAACTATTTGTTAATTAGGCTTCAAAAACGAGTTTTCTATTTCCCAATACTCGAAGAGGCACAAACTATCAGTTTGACTTTAAGAGTTGCAAAAAATGACAAGTACAGTTGAACCCCGTTAATTCGAACTCGGTTTATTCGAATCCCCACTAATTGAAAAGCAATCAGTTTCCCAAGGACTTGATCTTGATACAAAATCACATATCAAACTCGGTTAATTCAAACCCTCGCTAATTCAAATGGTTTTTCGCAATCCAATATACTACCTTTGAATTCAAACTGATAAAAATGAATGTTTAAAGAAGTCTCCAGTCTCTGAGCTTATGGATGTGGATGTGTGATTATGGAATTCGACGGGAGCTTTTGGATTTGGATGCGAGATTGTCTTACTCAAGAACACAACACAGTGGTCTGACCTGGGCTCAAACTCGCCACCCTAGGATTGCAACTCAAACATGTGCCACTCAACCACCATTGATAACAAAATAAACTTTAATTTAAAGTCGTTTTGTAAAAGTACTGCAATAATAATGGAGTACCAAAAGTAAAAAGGGCAAAATAAACACAAGTTCGATGTCGAGGAAAGAGAAAGTGAGAGGCTTTCTGTAAGGTTCACAGCACATACTGCAATTAATTAAAGACAAGCAAACATTTTGGTTGCAGAGCTACAAGTGCAAGGCAAAACTTGAGCATCTTACTGTTAGGGTTGCTAATATATTTAATTGCCAAAGGTCGAGTCGCAGAAATTTGTTTGGTCAGGAGCACAGAGTTTTCAAAAAGGACTAAACTCCGAAAAAAAAAATTTTGTGAGTCAACGTTGCTAGCTGGCTGTTTATTTTCTCCTTATATTATACTCCAAAACCAGGATATGATTTGTTTACTTGTACTCAAATTACTGCCACAGGGCTAATCAAATTTTTCAGGATACAAGTGTGGCACTTATAGGAGCTGTAAGCAGGGGTGCTAATTTGGTCATTTACAGTATTCTTAAGCTGTTTGTATGTTTAAGAATGAGTAAACCTGAAAATTAATGTCAAAATCCCTTTTTGTTGAATTTACAGTAGTGTAGGTTTGTTAAGTTATAAGTTCCAAATACATAACTTAACATTTACCGGTATAAAATGCAAACTTTTATTCTTATATTTTTATCATTTTGTTTTTATTCTTATAAGTAATAAGTACTATTTGTGTATGTGGGGCCTCAATTTTCATTACCCTAGCAAGATAGTTTATGAGGAACATTTTTTGTTGTATGCAATTTTATTGTAGAACAACAACTTTACAAGTGGTCATCAAAATGACCAACACATAAAAAGAGAGATTGTTATTCCAACTTTAGTTGTGTTAAATCAACAGCAATGCCCTTCAGCTATCTGCTTCCATAGCTTCTCCCGCTGCCTCGCCCTTTTCTCCTTCTTGCTTATCACCCTACAATCACAACAAATTATGCAGAAACAACAACAACATTATACATAAAAATGCCAAATAGGTTAAAATATCAAAAATGGTATAAAGGTTAAATCGTAGTTTAAAACAAACGTTTTCGACTTATAAAGT
>JAOBAT010027456.1:7043-31365 GCA_026413305.1 Hydrozoanthus tunicans | reverse complement strand
GAAGTAAGAGGCGGCCATGACAGTGGGCAGGAGGTTGCCAACTGTCATGGCCGCCATTAAAAGCTTACTCGAATTTGAAAAAATTGCAAAGCCAACAACTCGTTTTGAGGTCTCCTTTCTGATAAACCCTTTTGTATAAGAATTTTTCTTTAGCAATAAGGATAATGCAAAGCGAGGTGCGTCTGGGAGAAATATAGCGAAGATAGTACAACAATACTTTAAATGCAAGTAAAATAAGAAATTACTTCAGTGGTAAGACCTTGCTAAATGAGGATTAGCAGTGGAAAAAAAATTGTCAAAATCTCTTTTGGTTCTTGAGATATTAACATTTAAAGATTTCAACTGATGACGTCACGAGTTGTTCCAACAAATTTTCATTTTTCTAATATCTGCTGCAAATCCATAAATTTGAATGTAATTAAGCCAAAGTTGGGCTGCTTATGATTCTCGAGGTAGATAGATCATTATTCCAAGTTTGCTTCAAATTTATCCAAAGGTTATAGATTGGCAGCAGATTTTAAAAAAATGAAAAATTGTTGGAACCACTCGTGACGTCATCAGTTAGAAACTTAATAATGTTTTAAAATATCTCAAGAAGCATAAAAGATTTTGACAAAATTTTTCCACCGCTCTTCCTCATTTAGCAAGGTTTATCCACTAAAGTAAGACAAATTTTCACTTCATAAAATAGTTTAGATAGTACACGTTCTCTGATTGGTTTATAGACGAGTTTGCATAACTAACATGTGTAAACAAGATTTTTAAATTATTCGTAAAAGAAAAAGAATACAGCTACCGTGTTTACATTTGTCCCAAACGCACCTTGGTTTTCATTCGTCTGTGCAAACACGGTAGCTGTGATGCCGTTATGCGTACGTGCAATGCCTGCACTTTTATTTTGGTAATGTTGTTTTTTATATCTTCTTTTTTCTTAGTTTATACTGCACGAATCTCTCTAAATCAGTGAATGTAATTATTGATTCATTAGAGATCAAGCGATAAAGCAGTTCGAGGAATACGCTTGGGACACGTCAGACTTTGCCAACAAAGAGGTGACTCGCTACATGAGCGACCCGGGACAAGCCACTGCTTATATGTTGGGCCGACTGCAGCTTATTCAAGCTAGAAAAAGAACGCAGCAAGCGCTAGGAAAAGGCTTCAGTAAAAAAGAATTCCATTATCAAGTTCTCTCACAGGGATCTGCGCCGATTTCCTTCCTCAACTTACATATCGACAAGTACATCAGTTGTGCCACCAAGAAGATCACAGGTGAAGTGTGCGATTATATCTTAAAACCGCAAAAGAAACGCTCGAAGTCTGCTGTCGTTACTGAGACAAAGGCACTATCGCCCAAACGCCGACATTTCATTTAACAGTTTTGCAGCTGCTTACAATTAAGATAAAACAAAAAATGCAGTCAATATAGAGCTTAGACTATTATGTCGGCAACGTCTGTTTCTTTTTCTTTTTTTCAAAGGAAAAGTTTTCCAGTTTATAAAAAAACTTCTCAGCTTTTTCATATATTTAGTTTAACATGAGTCAAGGGTTCATTCACAGAGTAATGTTAGCTATAGTAATATTCTACCGCCTTGGTTTGTATCGATCTCGGTAGTTTAGATAAATATCACGAGTTTTGGGGTTATGGTTAAGGGTTGTTATTGAACTGGTGAAGATTAGACAAGATTATGATATCAAATCAAGTTTTTTTTTTTCTTGCTTCAACTTTGGCTACGTTCCGAATCTGAATTGTTTTGGATTTGGGCTTACGGTTTTTTGTTTTCCTTATTAAGGCTTTCTTGAAACACCGTGTCTCGACCGTATCGGACTAAATCTTGAATTGAACTCGGTGAAAACACGATGTTCGAAGCAGTACACCGCCTTTATTTCGGCAGAGGAATAAAATTCGCTCTAGTCTATCGGATAATACGGAAAATAAATTCGGTGCAGGAATCACCTATTCAATTACCTCCGAATCAAATTCGCGTAATGGGCAATCCTTTGCGGGTTTTTAAATATAAATTCAACTTAACTTGATAAGATTGAAATACAGTGTATAAAGTAGGCCTTAGGTTTAGTTGCTAAGTCAGCAAGACCAAGTAAAAAAACTTCTGTTTAGCATCACTTTTTCGAAACTACCACTTCCCGATCCTTTTTTTAAATCTCAAAATGTACGTTAAAAGTGGAAATTTAACCATTGTCTAGTCTCCCTCGCAGCCATTTTTCGGCTCGTCAGCAATGGAAGATTGGTGACGAGCCGAAAAAAACGGCTGCGAGGGAGTGTGTTCTAGTTGCGGAGTCAAGTAAATCAAACGTTATTCCGGTATGGATTAGGCATTATGTAATGCCTCAAATACCTGTTGTCTTGAAGTTATTCGATACCAAGCATTACGTTTGAAGTAAAATTCGGACGCTAGACATAAGTTTTTTTTTACTTGGCCTAAAAGTTTTGCAATTTTATAAAACACGCTTTATCCTTTTAGTGAGTTAGGCTCGCAGGTACTGAGACGTACAGTCGTTAATTTGGTTCAGTACCGTTGTTGACTATTCTCATTTGTTAGTTAAATCGGTGTTTTGGTGTGAAGTCTGAAGAAACTTGCAGTACTTAACTCGAACTTAACACTGATGGTTACATATGTTACGTACATCTGTTTAATCCTTTATTTTAATCGCATTACTTTGAATAAAAAGTTTTATTTTCTTACCAAGACATATATCAGTATATGTATTGACAACAATAGTTTCATATTAAGGGGTAAGGTATAGAAAACGGTGTATAACCCTCCGACTCTACGCCATCCAGCCCTAAAATTTCGCGAAAGTAAGTAAAGTAATCGATATATCCACAGGCGGCCCAAGCACAAAATCGGTGTGGGCTTATAAATACAGCATTTGTATGGAATCACGAGCGGAGTAAAACTGAAAATTTGATTTTCAAAAAAAATTGTTAACCTTGTTCTGGTGCTGTTTTTGGTAATCTGTTTATATTTTCTAGCTGTTTATTTTGGTTTCAAAACCGATTTTGTGCCTGGGCTGCCTGTGATATATCTGGTTGGCTTATGGAAAAATTCGGCCTAGTAGTAGTATTAGAAAGACTTTTATTTCGCAAGTCGGTTTGATCAGGCTCATGATATATTTTTTTGTCAATGTGTTTTTTTTTATATTTCAATGTTTGGTCGTTTTAACATCGGTTGTATCACTTCAACTATTGTATCAAAATGGGGAGAGAAAAACAATTTCTACATCTAAAAACAGACGCGCTTTTTATCTGTTACGTGTTGATCACAGGCACCCCAACGAAGCTTGAAGCAAGTCTAATATAATGACAGTATGATTTCTTTTAAAGTTTTGCCTTTTCTCGGCATACAGTAGCGATGTCTGTTCGACGACACTTAAGAAAAAAATTGTGGTCATGCCAACTACACGCTTTTTTTTATAAGAACCAGTAAATTTGGCCGACGCTCATTGATCTTAATTTTTTTGGCGATTTGAGCCTCAAACTGTTCTTAACTTGTTCTTATTTCTATGTATGTTTAAATCGAAGAAAAACTTAGCCAAAAGTGTTGCATTGTTTATGATTGTATTGGAAAACGAATTTGGTCAATTTATCCCTGCGAATTTATCGTGGATTCGCCGACAATTTCTCCGAGACGATTTCCAGTGATTATAAATTGTGAAGCATTTATTTCTTGTTTATTCTTTAATGTTCAGTTAAAGATAAAGATCGAAGTTCAGTAAAGTTTGAAAAAACAAAATAGCTATTGAGCCCGAGCCTCAGCTTGTTCTTAAATTGTTCTTAAATTTTGGCCAATCTGAGTCTCGTTCTTATAAAGTTGTTCTTACAAAAAAAAAAGCGTGTTCCGGCCAGGGGTCTTCAAATTACTAAATGACCGGCAGTCGAATTTTTTTAAGAAATTCCAGAAATTTACTAGGATTTATCAATTGAAAGTCCAGTATATTTATTGAAAACCACCAGGCCCTTCAGTTGACTAAATTATGACGTTATGGTTTTTATTTCAACGTACGGCCTGGCAAGCTGTATTGCCGGCGAGGTTCTTCAAATTACTATTATTTTCAAATAATTCCAGAAACCTACAAGTGTTCCAATTCAAATGATAGTCCATTACATAAAGATCAAGAAGCGCCTCTAATGACTACACTATGTTTTGCAGTTATGCCACACTTTGATAAGAATTATTTGAAAAATAAATCGACTGCAACGGTACGTATGTAGCGATGTTTTGCAAGAAACTGTGAACTTGAAACTGGCTTTCAAAGCATTTATGACATATACAGGCAATGCAAACAGTATCAAATATAGTTGATAGTCCACTGTCGGGGAGTGATGTAGAGTTGTGAATCAATATGCAAACGGAATATTGCACGAAAGTTGATTTATAACACGTGGTGCTGAAGTTTAAATATCTACAGATGCGTGTGAGCACAGTGAAAAAGAGCTTTTCTTACCACGAATTGTAAAATAACAACGAACTCATTGATGCGTGGATGGATCAGAGCCATGTGATTGTGAGTTGATACACGCATCGTGACCTTGCGATTTGATTGACCATAGCTGAAGGATTTACTAAGAAATATCCACTCTTTAAATAGCGACATATCATTATTTTCGGTCAGTCGCTTATTCGTGCTACTTCCGGTTGGCCGGATTGCACACTCAAGCGAACATCTTTTAGTTTTAACAGATTCGCGCGGCTCATGATTGCGCAATTGAATTACCGTAAAGCTTCTAAACCGTTTGCAAGCCAAAGCCAGTTTTTGTCGTTTCATGGAGCCCAGCAGAAACTTGTGTTTTTTGTAACAGGTTTGTGACATCGAAGCGTGACAAAAGATATCATATGAAGTTAATTGCTGCGTTCTTAGCGAGATTATCCTCATCCCTTGGGATAGCGCTTCAGTTTTTCAGTGCCACGCCAAGCAACGTTGACGTTTCTTAAGATCGTTTTTTGTTTCGAAGCGGGATGAACGACGTACAACTACCGCTTCAGCTACAAAACAACTTAGAAAAAACGTCACTATGAACGCTGAAAATAAAAAAGTCGTTTCACTATTTTTTTATTATAAATATTTGGCAGTATAAACGAAAACGCTATCTACAGGTAGATTTGTTTCTGGTTTGTGATTTTTCAATATATCAGTTTCCGTTTTGGAGTTGGAGTTGGCTATATGGCGTAAATAAAGCTTTAAATGCAAGACGTTTTTGTGAAACCCAAAAAACTTTAATTGAAACTCGTGCCGCGCCACTTACAAACCTGGAGTCTGGCCCAAGTGAAACAAAGCGGGTCAGTATAGTAAGTGGGAGGGACCATAAACTTTTCGCGCGAGGAGCCACGATCGTTTCTATTGTTACAGTTGTCACTGAGTTTGTCTGGATATTCAAATAATACGAATGAAGAAATTAGAAAAGTTGTTTAATATTAGTTATGCGTGGGTGATTCCCGTCGACTGCCACTTTCGGTGCGCCAAATTTTAAAGAGTTCTGTTCCTTTGTTTTGGATTTTGCAAGAGGCAAAGCAGGGGGAACCTGATAAAGAAAGCAGAGAAGTCGGCATGTGATCGTTCGTCAAGTTTATGGTGTTAGATTACGCTTTTCTACGGATTGATTTTCACGTCTGCAAATCACACTGTGATAATATTTTGTGTCGGAATGAATGGTGTGATGGACTGCTGAAACTACAAATGCTAATTTCGCTTCAAGTCATAGCATATGTATGTGGTTGGTAAAAATGAGAGCAAAGCCTTTTTCAGTTAGATTTCCAATACCGAAGACTGCTGCTGCCAAGTTGAGGGATTTGGCAATTTCTCGAGATCCCCGACTGCTCGAGTTGGGCATTTTGGCAGTGCAGATCACAGAACATGAGAAGATTGTTGTCAGTTTTGGAAAACCGCCGTATGGTAGAACAAAACCAAAGGCAAGAATCGGAGACAACCCAAAGAAAACTCGCGTGAAAACGATACGAAGTCGTCCAAAAGCTACTAATTCCGTGTCGCGTGCAGTTTCTGGAGCTTCGCTTGCTGTTCATGGGACTGGGAATCCTCGACAGGATCAAAAACCCGTGTGCCTTTTGAATAATAAAAGGGTAATTACAAACAAAAGCAATACAGAAGTAGAGCGACAGGCACCCAAAGAGAGTTTTCGTCAGACTGTTTATCAACGTCAAGAAATCTTCTCCACGTCAACAACGCCAGCTTATCAAGTAAGCTCCCCTTTCATTGCGACAACTAATGCGCTTGCAAACTCAAGGAATGGAAAGTCGGGCCGTGTTAACAAAATAGAATCTTCAAGCTCTCCTCTGCAACGGGCCACAGAACATCGTGGCGTACTAGACAATAAAATTCACAGTGCGTTTCAAAATGGTGA
Organism: Hydrozoanthus tunicans; assembly: GCA_026413305.1. NCBI lineage: Eukaryota > Metazoa > Cnidaria > Anthozoa > Zoantharia > Hydrozoanthidae > Hydrozoanthus > Hydrozoanthus tunicans. The sequence goes on along the minus strand of JAOBAT010027456.1, from coordinate 24,989 downwards.
AAGTCGTTGCTCGAGGGCAGAATCTAGACCGATCGAGGCAGCTCCTATTGCAAGCTCGAGTCCTTGCCCAAGCGACGGCAGTATTTCGAGTTTATCTTCTGGCTCAGCGATGGTTGGAGAAGAACAAGACAGATCAGGCAGTAGCTCGTCTGGCAGTCAGCCCGAGCAAAATTCATTTTCCCTTGTTGGATTACAAGAGAAACCTTACATGGGACGGCAGCGCGCTTTTTTTGATTGGTATATGAATTCCGATGAGAGGAAATTTTCTGCTTCGAATAGATTGAGAGAACTTGCCAAAAGTCGTGTGTGCGATGACGAACCAGTCAAAACGTGCCACGATGCAAGAACTACATCGAAAAAAACTATAGCCTCGAGTGCTAAACCACCATTACATGGTACCCCAATTATACCAAGTACCATAATTTGTGGTCCTACAACCCAGACTTGCACAAGCACCATGAAAACAGTTCCAGCACCAACTCCAGGAATTCATCGTGTTAAGATGCCAAACAAATCTAGATTCAGTAATAATGCTGCAAAACTAGGACAAGCTCCGTCACCTTATTTTTCAGCCAGAGGGGATCTATCCAATAAACAAACTGATCAGGAAACCACATTGAAAATTTCACCACACATTAAAACAGTTGAGAATAAAACAGTTTCAGGAACATTAGATGGTGGTAAAACGCTAATATGTCAAATGAAGCGTTTTCCTGCTTCAGATAGCTCTATAGACATGTTGTCTTATGTAAGCAAAGTGGCAAACGTCAAGACTGAAGATAACAAAAGTAACACAATTGTGTGTAGTGATATACCTGCATACAACGAAACTCTTGGAACACTAGATCCAAGTATTAGGGCTAGAACGCCTGGACAAAATTTGAATGTTTCTGGTCAAGCAGATGCACCAAGTGCTCTTGGAGAGGCCAGTAAATCTAGCAAATCTATGGTTGAGTCAAGCAATTCAAACATTGGAAGCACACATTTGTTAGCAATGCAAACTCTAGATTTGAATAATAACCAAACTACTTCCAAATCACCTTTGATGTACCCCTATTCAACTGGCATGATCTCAAGCCCATTTGATTTTGGTTCCAAAGTGACGCCAAGCCAAGGGATAGTTCTAGGGTTACAGTATGCAGCACCTCAACCACAGGTTTTGTCATTACAACAAACTTGCAGTCCTAGTCAGCTTTCATCTGAAACAAATGCCAGACCAGAATCAAGTACGGACATATCTTTTGTGGCTTCTAGTACTGTAAAAACTGAAGCTAGCCAATTTGGTGCTAATGCAGTTTTACAACCTTATTTGATATCATGTGATTCTCAAGCAAAAACTTTGCATCAACATACAAGTTCTCAGCACAGCCAATTTGACCTTAGTGCCTCATTTAATAACCTACAAGCAACTTCAAGTCCACAGACTGTAACAAATCAATCACAGCCAGAGATGAAAAGTTACTCACACTCCATTGTTGCAGCACCACAGGTTTTAATCAACCCTCATCCAGTTACAAGTATTCAAGTACTTCCAAGCTCACACAATTTTGCAGCTCCACAGAATACAGAAAATCATCATATTAGTGCAAATCAATGGGCTACCACAACTGTTGCCACCAGTGTTAACCCACAAACCTCAGACTTGCAGACAATGGATGGTAGCTGCACATCACAAAGTCCAACAATTACCAAAGGGTCAGTACTTTTCTCAGATGTCAAGGAAAGTCTTCAACAGCAAAGCAGGCAGCATCTTGATGATGTTATGCATAAAGTAAAGACAGAAGATTATAATCAGAACTTGCATGATATCAGTGAGGTTTCAAACTCTGAAGTTAACAGGAGTAGTGAAAATCAACCTGGGGCTGCCGCTCCTGTCCAGTTCATTGACCTGTCTGGAACTTTGCAATACTGGCAGCAGCTGAGTTTATACTACAGAACCTTGATTGAGAGACAAAATGCTGTTGCAGCTCTACTCAGTATGCAAAATGCTGTTCCAACAACCACTACAGTGACAGCAAACCAAGAGGAGTTAAAGTCAGAGGTACAGTGTACAAATGAAGCCAGTACAAGGATAACCTCATCCCTGACTCATAGCCAAGGTGAAGAAGTGAAACTTCACAAACAGTCCAATTGTGATAGTTCAGAGACACGAGTTAAAGTACTTCATTCTGAAAAAAACTTAGAATTTGTTTCTGAAGCTGTTCAACAGAATACTAACCAACAAGTTTCAACCTGTGGCACAACTATTCAGTTTGTTTCACCTCACTGCGCAGACCTTGCTTGTAACAGAAGTTTTTCAGCAGAAACTGCAACAAGTTCATCAAGAAAAAGTGTGATTGTTGATTCAAGAATAAATGAACTTGGTTTTTCAACAAGTGAAAAGCCTGACATGATGAGTAGGAGAGATGATTGGCCTAAAAGTACAAATCCAAGTACTTGTTGTATAATGCCTGATGGAGAATTGAAAAATTCAACAGTGCCAGTCGATGACAAATGTGAAGATGTAAGCTCCAAGAGTAGTCTGGAAAATGAGAATAGTCAAGAGTATTCCATTCCTCAGAAAAAGATTGAGATGCTGAAAACTGGGTGTGAGCTTTCACCATGGCAGAAAAATGAGATTCTTGAGACTGAGCAGGTGCTAGATTTGAATACCACTGATCAAAAAATGTCTAGTCCTTCACCACAGGATAGTGATGACAATAGCAGTGCATTGACACTCATGTCCAGGAAACTGCGAAGCAGTCGATCCAATAGCAATCCCCTGCCACCTGAGTTAAGCTTCATTCCAGAAAGTGCAATTGAATGTGTTAATGTTGGTGGCAACAAAAGAGGTATGTGTATTTTCCTGTGAAAGTGCTTTTTTGCAGAGACAGGAACAGCTCAGGGGATTGACTGGGTTGGGGCAGTTAGTTGTACAGGTCTTTCATTAGATATTTTCTCTTTTCAAATTCTGTTTGACTGATAAAGAGTAAAACAAAATGACATTCCCATTATCTGACTTTCTTTGTCATTTAGTCAGATGTAATTTTTGTGTACAAGTTTCTATCAAGCTTGCATTGTGAGCACTAGATTTATTATATGCTGGGGCCTTTTATTTTTCTTTTTAACTTGGACTGTGTATGTATGTAGCTGTTCTTTATGTACTTGCTTAATGAACTATATACAGTAAAGGTGGTTAGAAAACTACAAAAAGGCTCCAAGAAATGTCACTGGAGAGCATGCAATCTTTTTAACTTTGTTCCTCAAGTATTTTTAACTGTCAAGATTGATCGAGGGGGGGGGGGGATTCTGTAGTTGTTTCTGCTTATCCAGTGTTTGAAACTTGAATTCATTGTATCTGTGTTGTACTTTGACAGGTTCTAGTGTTGCAGATTGCACACCACAGGTGAAGAAGAGGAGATCCAAAAGGTTATCATAATGACTAGTTTAGAATATTCAGAATTCTAGTTATAATCGAAATTTAAGTTGTGTTATAACTGTGTTCAAGTTTAATTCCCAAGTGAATACATAGTGGAGTATTAACTAGATGCAATGAATCAAGATAAGTGTTTTTAAGAAATGCTGACAAAAATTTTGTTTGTTCATAATGCAAAACAGTTTTTGATTAATTTAAAGAGACTGAGGGGTGAGGGGAGGGTTGTTTGACCACATTTCTATTAGAACATACAATTGTATTAATTAGTTCCAGTTGTGTCTATCAACTTAAAAATGTGACCCCTTTGAGCCATTAAGAATGTTTATATAGATATAAACAACTGCACAATACTGTTTTCAATTTTGAATGATGATTTGACAATTACCAGCACTGGATTTTGTTTATTAAATTACAAATTTTAATGAACTAATTCTGGTCTTCCAAGATGGCATTTTTATTTAAGTACTCTTATACTAACACAATCATGTGCAATACCATGCATTCTTTGTACTTTTTGAAGAAGAAATTAGCTTCTGTTTGAGCCAAAACTTGAGCTGATGTCATTTTAATCAGTATTAATGTTTCCAGGACTCAAACCATGATATTAATACGCTGTTGAACATGTGTGCATGGGTAAAAAAAAAATTTTAAAAGATATGAATAGTGAATCTGAGTTCAGCTTAATTGCTTTGTGCTCAAACTCATACTTATATTCATTGCCAACACTTGGTATATGAAACTGCCAAGAAGTGAAAATAATACGGCTTGAGTAAGAGTGAAATAATTATACCTAAGATTTTACTTTGAAAAGTGCTTTTAAATGATGAGTTTCTTAAACTTTGTACCTCTACATTAGAACAGATGGTGTCCTTAGGAGAATGTTGTTTTGCAACTATTTCCAACTAATTTGTGGTGAATAATGGGTGACAGGGGCACAGTGGAAATTGTAATAGATCATTATAAAATCTAAAAGTGCCATTTAAAAACTGCTGTTGTTAGACCAAAAAAATATTGGGGCAGGATACAGTGGAAATTGTAATAGTTCGTTTTGAAATCTGAAATTCCTAATCAAAAACTGCTGTTGTTGGCTGAAAAAAAAATTGGGGGGGGGGAGACCTGGCCCCATCAACCACCCAACCCTTCAGTTCTGCTGTCCATGCATGTAGTCACCACCTCAAAACCAATCAACTTGGTTTCTGTTTGTGTTTTCTTTATATAAATTATGATTTGCAAGTATTAGAGTGACAAGATGATTGATACACACATACAGAAATAGCAGTTTCCTTTAAGATCTCTGTAAGGCTGAAAGCAAGATTAGTTGCTTGAAGCACATTTTAAAATTTTTTGATCTGTCACAAACTAACTTAGTTGAAACTGCTGTCAATCTAAAATCTTTGTAGAAACCATTTAAAAAGTAAAACCAACTAATTTCTTGTTATTTGATTATTGTTATTACAATAGCTGTTATACTTCAAATTTCTGAGCGTGATTCAGTTAGTTTTAAAATTTGTTTGTCAAGTTAGATTTCTTATACATAACTGCTGGTACTATCTGATCTCTATCTCAAAAATTGTTACAAAAGTTGTGTTGTTTTTTTCAACTAAAACTGATGTTACTGTTATAAATTCTACAAAAGTAAGATTCTTAGTTAGCTAGTATAAGGGCAGTTGACATTTTTCTATTTCAAGAAATCAGTGAGCTTGATCAAAATGTTTTGTTCAGATGCAGTTGTAGGTAACTTGTTGGTAGCATAATAATATTGAAAAGATTAAAATTAATAAGCTTTTTGTTAATATGTTCCAAAATAATTGTTTTCTTTAAGCTTTGAATAGAAGTCAGGGTGGTTATAGAAATATAGTCTAAGAAAGAACTATTGATCATTGATGTTTTGAATACATTTTTCAAGAATATGTTTTGGTTTGTTATGGGAAGATATAGTTGCATATATTTTTATAAAAAAAGCTTTGTTTAATAAGTATATATAGATTTTTAGTTACAAATTTATATTTTTATTGGTTATTTTAACAGAGTTTATACCAAGTTTTATATTAAAATAAATTGTAAGGCCATGAAAACTTCTGGAGTGGTTCCTCGTGATCAATTTCTCTTTATCAAAAAAACTTAAAGTGCATATAACACTAACAATTTTTTTGGGATTAAATCGTTTTACATATAATTTAAATTCCTTCTGCAAGGAATTTTTGAAATTAGGACAAATTGTTTTTTTATACAGTGGCTCAAACTAGCACATCTTGGTTCATGATCGTGTTTTCAAAAGACTCAGTGGCATGGGTAGTGACATCATCCCTGACTTGTCCTTGAGCACATTAATTTTTTTCTACATACATTGGGGCAAAAGAACTGAGAACTATATGAGGAATTAGAATCTACTTCTGAATCAAAATTATCTGATTCATTCATGTCCATCTGCCTGTCTTTGATCCAGAGGTGTCTGGGAATGGTGTCATAAGACCAACTCTCCCTAAAATGTGGTCGTGAACCAACAAAACTTGAACTTCAAAAGTGTATAAAAAATCCAAAAATACAACCGATTTCAAGAATTTTTAAATGACCTTATTTTCCAAACACTTCTAGTTATAAGCACTTTAAATAGTTTAGCTTGCTGTTTTGAACATTCAAGGCTATGTAGCCTATAGCTGTAGGGGGATTTCAGTCCATTTGAAAACAATTGTTTATTAAAACATTGTGCAAGCTGAAATTCATCTATAAGCCCTGTTGTTAGGGAACAAGAAGACAGACTGTTATGGGGTGTAGTTTACAGTAATTCATGATGTAAGTTGACCCAGTGACTTGGTAAGAACAAACCACTTGTAACACAAAGTCACAATGTACTAACCTTGTTAGTCAATATGAAGGTCATACAACAGCTTAATGTAGCTGTTGAAAATCTGGTGAGTTCCCTCACTTTGAGGCAGTGTGATCACCCTGGTTATGCCCCTGGAACCTGCAACAAAGCAATGTTGCACAATAGTCAAAACTTTGGTAAGGCTGGTCTCAGCTATGGCAAACAGAAATATTACCTGGAACTAAGGTTGTACACACAAAAACCTTAGATTGTGCTGATTGATGGTTTATTTACTGTTAGAGGGGAGGGAGGGGAAAAACTGATGAAATCAAATATAGTTAAGGTAATGCTGAGTGTGATAGCAATTTAGTTAATAAGCCAGGTTAAGCTTGCTACACTGATGGGTGTCTTTCATTAGGGGAGGAGGGGAAGGGTTAAGGTAATGATGAGTGTGATAGCAATTTATTTAATAAGCCAGGTAAAGGTTACTATACTGATGGATGTCTTTGATCAAGGGAGGGTGGGGGGTTAAGATAATGATGAGTGTGATAGCATTTTAGGTAAAAAGCCAGGTTAGGCTTACTATACTGAGTGATGTCTTTGATTGAGGGAGGGTGGGGGGTTAAGATAATGATGAGTGTGATAGCAATTTAGTTAATAAACCAGGTAAAGCTTACTATACTGATGGATGTCTTTCGTTAAGGGAGGGGGGGATTAAGGTAATGGTAATTCTGAATTTGGTTTCAATCTATTTGAGGAGCAAGATAAGGTTTAGTGATGAATGTCTTATTGGGTGTAGGGGAGCAAGGGCAAAAAGGTAATACTTGATTCCAATAAAATTCAATGGAGAAACGAGATAAGGGTTATTCATGCAGCCACTCAGATAATTTTCTCTTCAAAAGTTTGAGTTTAGTGTCTACTGATGCTCTGATCAACCCACCCATCCCCAACATCAATTCTGTTTGTCATAGAAGTGTATAAAACAAAATTTCGATGAGTCTGAGCTGTCAAACTGCGAGACTAACCTTATTAAGAACTTTTAAGTAACCTTATTAAGAACTTTTAGCCATGGGCTCCTTTCCGATAGTGGCCGAACCTATTTACGAAGCGCTTAATAAAAACTTTAAAACCCTTGTCAAATTGCAAAGATTCTTTGCAATAAAAACATCAATTCATATATTTTTTTAAAGTTTAAAGGAAACGAAATACTTCACGAATTTACAAGAGCCCTTTCAAGTTGTAACAATAGCTGAACAAACAAGAATTCTCGGTTTAAATAGTTGGATCTGTAAGTCGTTTTCGACGTGATAATTTAGGGTTTTGATATCATCAGAACGTGGGCTTGAGTATTAAAAAATATGGTTCGAATGAGGTTTAAAGTTTAGATTAAGAGTATAGTAAGAGTACAGTTGAAGTTTTTGTGAAGAATAAACCAAGTTACTTTGTCTTATAGATCTCAGCGAATTTAGTTATCATTATTATTGGCTTAGCTATTTGCGGATCAGTCCTATAAAACAAATGTAAAACTTAGCCTTTAAATAAAATAAAGCGAAAGTGAAAGTGAAGTGATTATTTTTTCTGTGATGTTATGTACATTCAGTTCTGCTCGATTATGATTTGTGGAAAACTTCACATTTTTTACATTAAATTAACACAATGAAATACTCATTACCTTTTCATAGTTTTTCTAAAAGAATAAAAAGCTAAAAAGCTTTCAAATTATGATTTGTGGAAAACTTGACATTTTTACATTAAATTAACTCAATGAAATACTATTATTTCATTTTCATAGTTTTTCTAAAAGAATAAAAAGCTAAAACTTTACAAACATGTTTTTTTAAGCTAATTGACAAAATTTGGGATTTGAATCAATAGCTACTTTTGACGGAAACCTACCCTTTTCGTGCGCGACAAGCTAAATTGGAAACTCGCCTAAATGCTTTTTTTGAAATAAAGATAAGCTCAAAACTCCAAGTTTTCAAGAACTTACCTCTAAAAATAACAGAATATGAAAAAAGGTTCAATGGTGCAATGTTAACAATGTCTGGAACACCAAGGGAGTTCTTTTTTAAAAAGCCCAGAGGAATCCGCAAGCGGAGGCACCTTGCTCGAGGTAGAAGACGCTCGCGCGACGTAAGCAAAGCTTTCGCGCCACGCTGCTTTCTCTTTCTCTGATTGGCCAAATTATTTTCATGTGCGTGAGTCGAACGACATTGAATTCGCGCCAAAACTTTTGCCATTTGATAAGTGAAGGCCTTTCAAGATTGCGCCCCCCAAAAAGTTATAATTTGCTCCAAAAATGCCCAAAGGTTGCTCCAAATTCAAATTGTTGCTCAAAAATTTGAAAATAAAAGAGCGCCACTATATTTTTTAAAAAGGTGCTCAAACGTCATCCCGAAACTAAGTAAAGCCTCGAGACACTGACTGTATAAATTAATAAAATAACTAAAAAAAAAAGTATGAAAAGGCAAAAAGACGCGCAACGTTATATCAACATTTAAGTTCTCCTTGCACGTACGTTAAATAAACTCACTCTAACAATGAGTTCGGGAGTATTAGTTTCTCGTTCGATTGATCAAATTATGAGTTAAAAATTTGAATTTGAAAAAACTATCGAATAGTTATTTTTATTAAATCAACCAGTCAAAACAAGTTCAAAGCCTGTTAATAACTTTTAAGTTTAAAAATACTTCAAAGCAAAGCTTAACGGCTCCCAAGGTAGGAGCTGTTGCAAAAGTTGATTTATTTTACATAACACTATCGACTGAGAGTAGCCGCATGGCGTGTTATTTACTGTATAACCTAGGAAGGGAAAATAACGGCACTCCAGATGTCGACCTCTGGGGGCCAGTTGTTCGAAAGCCGATTAACTTTAAACCAGGGTTAACTCTTGACAAAACCTATTGGTTGTCATGGTAATTAACCCTGGATTAGGGCTAATCGTCTTTTGAACTGGTGTCTTTAACCCTGTTCCCAACCGACGTCTTGCTATAAGCGGGGTTACTGTGCTCGCGACTTGCTTTACTTTGGATCGTTTTCGTTTTTCAGTTCTATTAACGAAGCGCCTCTAATTACGGCAGTTTCGGTGGGGTTTTCTTTCATTTCTCTATCAGTAGTCCACCGTATTTGATCTGGTCAGACAGAACTTCTATATTATTATATTGAGGCGTCAGATAAGTTATTCCACAAGCTACCCAGTCCAGTTCACAGGCTACCCAGTCAAAGATGCAAGCGCCAGTTTTTATGTAGTTGAAGAATTTGTTGCCAAGAGGATTTAAAATTGCTAATATAAAAAGTCCTGTTGTTTGATTCAAAAAGGCTAAACGATGACGAGTTCCCAAAATGTTGCCAGAGGTTGCTCTGTTGCCAAAAAGTTGCTGTCTGCCAAAAAAGTTGCTCATAAAGTCAAATTGCGCTAAAAAACTACCGAGCGCAATCTAGAAAGGCCTGGGGGGGGGGGGGGTCCCTTAAAAGAGGGATATGAATTTTGTTAGGAACATTATAAAAAAGACTCAAACTGACTCCAATAACCATAAATATGATAGTAGTTTTGATGCTTACCGACCCATAACATCGCACACTCGGAGGCGTTTATTTATGTCATAAACACGGCGTGATTTTATGAGCTCGATTTTATGCAGAAGTTTTTTGTAACAATGATTCCAAGCGCTCGCGTTCTTTATGAGCTGATATGATAATAAAACAGTCAGAGAGTAGTGCCGAGTTGGCTATAAATCATATTATAAACAGAATTGGTCAGGGACTCAAGCCTAATTAAGTTACCCCCCCCCCACCCCCTTGTAAAACACAAATTTTCTTTTGTTTGCTTCATCAATCTACGTGAGGGAGTTGGGGCCAAATTATTTTAGCCAATGCGAAAATTAGAAATGACTTGAATTTTCTGCTTACGCTTTAGTTTTCACTTTCAACCCCACCTTGTAGGCGAGGAGTATGGGTTCTAACTTCGAAAACTCAAAATGGCGGACAACATCTTATTTTTTGTCCAAACAGATGAATGCCATGAGTGATGTGCTAAGCTTGTAATATTTATTACAGTCGGCACCAATCAAGCTGGGCCAGTTTCCATTTTCGCTTTAAAATGCGTTTATACCATGGGATGAACATTTATTACTACGAAAAGGATTAAAGAGCGACTTCGATCTTCGTTTCAAAACAGTAATATATTCAGATGCTAGTTGCAAGCTTTTGAGTTTTTCCTCCATCGTATCTGCAACCATGGCATGGCGCTGTACAGGTCGCAACAATGAAGAAATGGTGGACAAGTTTGTACATATGGGTATAATAACCAGTAAGGAAGTCGAAGATGCTTTCCGCTCGATACCAAGGGGAGCGTTTGTTCCGACAGAAATTCAAGACGAAGCTTACGTAGATGCCCCAATTCGAGCTGACCCACACGTACACATGTCTGCTCCTCATATGTACGCCACAATCCTGGAAGCACTAGACCTCCAGCCAGGTTTGCCTTAGTTATACTTACCTCTTGTGTCGTTGGTGTTTGTTTTAAAACTATTTAAGTTTTATGCACTTTTTTTCGAGTGAGGAATTACTTAAGAAATTCGGCTGCAAGGCTGTTGTGAAATGCGTGTAAACAAAATAGCCTATAATCAGTTCAAGTGTTTTCATTCAAGATATACACTTGGTGTGAAACTTATTAAGTTAATTTTAAACACGAAAAGAAAAAAAAACAGTGGTTTGCCCGCGAAATCTGCGATAAATTTCCTGCGCTGCGTGTGTGACTTAAAATAAGTGACTCTCGAATGAAAGGTCGTTTTACTATCTTTGGACTAACCATGCTAGCGATAAATTAACCTCGTAATAGCTAATCGATTAACAATTGTAACGATAAAGCAGGTTTTCTTTTCGTTCTTGAATATTTTTTTGATAGTTGAGGGATAGACTTGTTGTTCACTTTTTGAATTTCCCTTCTCTAGTTCAAAACATGCAACATTTGGAAACAATGAGAAATTTTGATAAGATCAGCTGATTTATGTTTACCTTGCTTTCCTATATTTTTAGCTAGCAGTGATTGAATAAACAATAGTTTTAAAAATAATAGTAATAGCAGTATTTACAATATAGGAGGATGGGACTTCTCGGAGTAGTTTCAAAAACAGTTATTGATAAGAAACCAAGCTAGGCCTACATTAATGGTGTATAAATAATTTATATACTGACAAATGTGGCACTATACAATTTACCTGCAGAGTGTACAAAATATTTTGACCAAGTTTAAAAAATCTTTTATGAAATTTTAGATTCAAAATTACTGTTATAATAAGCTCTTAGTCTGATGGAAAGACACTTTAAGTGTTAACTAATATCAGAAAGCCAAGTTTAATACCTATAAATTGTTCCATATTTGATTAATTAGTATTTGATATTGGTATTTGATTTGAAAGAGAAGCATGGCCAAACATTAATTTGTTATCAGTCCCTGCTGAAGCAAATTTTCATTTATATGACTGTATAACAGTAGAGCCCTATAATTACTAGGGCTCTGAAAAACCCCTTGGGAGAATAATAATAGAATAAGAATAATAGCCTGTTATTGATGATAAGGATTATGTTACAATAGTTAACCCTTATACTGCTAAATGTTTAAAATCAAAGTTATAAAATCTGTTATAAAATAACTTCTGTGAATCTTGTGGGCTGATTGGTCAAAAACTGATGGCAGAAGTCACATGATGTCTAGTTAATTAGCGTGGGAATCTTTTTCTCAATGTTGCATTGAGAAGCAAAACTCTTCGCTGCTCACAGCTTCAACTTAGAAAAACCGGCAGACGTTTTTCATAATAATGGCCAGCTTTCCACTTTCAATAAAAGTAAATACGATCAGGTTTTATATTTGAATTGTTCACTTATGATTTCTGCAATTAAACTGACTCGTCTTGTCCAGTTGTTAATTTCAGGAACTCGATTGAACCGTAAAAGTAGTGTATCGTTGTTATTTATTTTTTACAGATACTGTAACATCTACATTTGAAATTTCCAGGACCATTTGGTTTATGGGTAATCTAAAAAAAATTTGTGCTATCAAATTTGCAGCCATCCCAGAACGCCGCCAAGATGAAAGCTCATGTCAGAACAATATCATGTACCGTAATCGATAAACTAAACAAATTGAAAACCACTTGTGACGCTGTTGTTTCAATGTTTCCATTGCTCGATAGCATGATTTAAGTGAAGAGCAAAGTTCAAATTTGATTCTAATTATTAAGCGCCCCCCAATTTAAGCGCCTCGCGGAAGAAATAAAATTTTTTAAATTCCCATTAAGATGCCGGCCAAAAATGAAATTATTTTTAAACAGCGCTTAAGTTAGAATAAGTAAGGTAAATCTTAAATTTGTTAAGCTTACATTATTTATTCAACTTTTTTCTACTTTTAATATAAAGAGTGGAGAAAAGAACAAGGAATTAAAAAGAGTCTTGATGGCATGTTCTTGGGATGTACTATCCAAAATGTCCAAATGAGTTAAAAGATTTCTTCAAATCTGAACACACAAGATCATTTCAAAATCGTCTCAAGTGACGATTTCACTTTTAGTTTTTTCGTTCCTAACTCAAAAGCTTGAAATAAAACATTGTCTAAGCTACTGCAAATATGATTGTTTTGTAATTTTTCTAGGAACTGAGGTGACTGTTAGCCTTTTTCAATGGTAAACTTATCCTGGTAAATGTTTTAAAATCAAAGTTATAAAATCTAAGTTATAATATCTTATTAGTTTATACATGAAATTGTGTTTAGCAGGATAAGGTTAAAGAGATAAGATTTTTGTTTACAGTTCATACTTTAAATACTTTGAAACACCACAAAAGTTGTGTGTTTAAAACTAGCCTTTAGAAAAAGCAACTATTCTTAAAGTTTTCTCTATTAACTTTAGATCTTAGAAAGGTTTGCAGATGTAGCAGGCCTTGAGATTTCAGAAATTGTCAGAAACTAATTTTCAGTTCTGTTTATCTGACTCATGGGAAACTGACAGAAACAAATTTTTTGGTTCAGTTAATTTTGATTAATAATTAATTAGTGAAGTATTATATTCATCACCTGTTAGAACTAAAGAAGCAGATTTGTTCCAAAAACTTTAAATGAGAAGTATGTTTATCCTAAATTACTTAGCTTAAACAGAACAACTAAAACCAATTGAAAATAACTGAATACTAAATGTATATATAGCTATGTAATAATATGCTAGCTAAAAATTTTAGTCATACAATATGATATGGTATATTTTATTTTTATAAATTTGTTCATCTAGACTAATTCTGCTTTCATTGCCATTGGAAACCATTTTCTGGCGCAGTTTTTTGGATGAAAAAAAAATAGCTCCGAAAAGTTTAGTTTTTTATTAGTTAATAAAAACGAGGCGAAGGAGTAAGATCGTGTTATCCATGGATGGTTAGAGCTCTGTTACTAACAAAAGCTTCTCAATTTTTGTATGTATGATTGTGTAATTGTAGTTTAATTTTAACCTCTGGTTAAACAATTTTTAACCTGTTTGAAATTTTTAAAATAGTTTCAATTTCTTACATACTGATTTGAATTTTTGAGGAAAAGGGTCTGAGAAGAGTCATAGGGAGGTTATTTAAAAAGATGAGAGGCAGGGGGTATTACATTTTACCAGAAAGGGGTGGTGTGGGGGAGAAATGAGAATATGGGGTATTAGATGTAGAATTCCTTGTAATTTTTCCTTGTTGATCTATTCATTCTCCCCTCCCCTTAAAATGAATAAATAAACCCTTATTTCTTAAACTGGTTTTAAAAAAGTAAACTGGTTTAGAAAAATAGCTGGTTTGAAAAAATATTAAAAGTGGTTAAAATTGAGCCACTTTATTTAAACTTTATGCAAATAGCTTGATCATTATTTTTGACAGGGCATTTGCTTTCTGTTGTGCAGGGTTTTCATTCCTGAACATTGGTAGTGGAACAGGTTATTTTTCTTCACTTGCTGGATATGTTCTGAAAAGAGGTGCTGTTAATCACGGTATTGAAATTTACGAAGATCTAATGGAATTCGCCAATGAGAGATTGGAAGAATACTTGAGATACAGTCCCCAAGTTGGCCGGGAGTTCTGTCATCCTAAGTTTATTAATGGTAATTGTTTTCGCTTGGATCCATCAGACAGAAAGTATGATCGTGTCTACAGTGGTGCTGCCTGCCCTGCCTCTAAGATCAGCTTTATTCTGCAGCTGACAAGAGTTGGCGGGTTTGCCATTGTACCTTGCAGAAATAAGGTAGGTTTTGAACACCATCATTTAGTGTGTGATAACTCTAGTTTGCTTTATACAAAAACAAAAATAGACAATGAAAAGTTCCTCATTCAATATATATCAATCCTGGTTTTGAAAGACTTTGGCTAGTCAGTTAGCGAACACCTAACTTCCCCCTACATAACTCATACAATATAATACACTTGGAAATGAGAAAATGGGAATTGATCAAGCATAGAAAATTACTGAAGATGAAAAGCAAAATTCTCCTAAACTGGTAACAGGAAAAATATGGGCTCTAGTTGGGAGAATTTAGCAATACACCATTTGGCGTAATTGGGGCTGAAAGGGCTTTTTAAAGAGCAGCACTTAGTGAATTTATGTTTCAGGTCAAACTTAGTTTCAGGTTAAATTTATTTCATTATGTAGTAGTTTTTTTAAAAACTTGTTTAATATATTATTTTTAACCAACTCTTTTCTCAGAATTTTATTTAAGGCACAAATTGCTTGCAGGGTGAAAAATATACGCTTAGATAGTGGTTCAGCTTAAAGTGTATATATCACTATCAAGGAACTTGGTCTGTTAGAAAGAGATTTTGAAAAAGAAGAAAAATATTGTTTGTTTCATTAAAATAACTCTTTTGCTTGCTGAGTAATAAAGCTTTTTCAAATATGCAAATTACCAATCTTGTCACGTCAAAGTCGGGAATCCAAAGTGGGGAAGGGTAAAATTACAAAACAGTCAGTATTTCAGTGTGTCAGCCCTCTAGACAAAGTGGCACCATCCCTACCAGAGGCCAAACGAACAAATAACAAAATGTTAGTCTAGCATTGATAGTATATATATAAGTATTTAATATGCTTGTATATAATAAGAAATATTTGTTCTTAGTTATAATCTCTGTTAACTTTGTTTTTATTTTCCTTGACTTCAGTTACTAAAGTTGGAAAGGCTGTCTTCGACTCAAGTGCGACAAACTCTTATCAGTGATGTTTGTTTTGCAACTTTGATTTTACCCTCTGAAAGGGAAACCTTGTTACCCAAATTAAAATTTCCTGACACTGATGAGCAGAAGTTAAAACAGAAGGTGAGTCTATCTGTAATCTTCTGTCAGTCAAGTTTTTCACCAGTTTTTGACTTTCTTAATTAAGACCAAAGTGCTGTGTCTCCATTTTTTTCACTTTCGCATACCTTTTGCTTATGGTTTTAAAAAGTATTAATTTATTGATTGAACTCGTTATACAGTACCTTGTCTAAATTTTCCCTGCTTAACAGTTGTAGACTGTAACTTATTGAATAATGTATCTATTTAATGTGACCCATGTCTGCTCAACAAGCCTTGAACTTCTTTTGGATCTACTGCTTTTCATGTAAAGATAAAAGAAAGGATTTGTATTGTAAAGATGTCGACAAAATCAATAAACTGAACTGAACTGAAGTGGTGCAAGGCAGTTATGGTTTCAACAGGACTCAAAAGGATTAACCACCACATGCAATAGGTTATAACTGCAGTATTCAGTAAAAAAAGTGAGGGAAATCACAATTCAAGTGAGCTGACACAAAATGAAACATCTTGGCTCTTTTGAGTATTATAAGTAAAACAACCAGAAATTTTATTTTGAATTCTGAAACTTTGCATCTAATGGCATCAACTAAAGACTAATCATTTACCTGATTAAGAATACAGGTTTATGTTTTTTCTTTTTTCGAATTACTTTTACTTGGGAATACTCAAAACATGATCAGACTGAGTTGTTCAAATGATTATTTGCCCTAATCCAGGGTTAATTATTACGTTGACCACCAATAGGTTTTGTTAAAAGTTAACCTAGGATTACTGTTAATCAACCTTTGAATAACTCAGCCAAGCACTAAACTAACTCCAACAATTTTATCTGCTTTTTAAAACTTTTTAGTTTACTTAAATTTTCTTATGTTAACTTAAATTTCTGCTGGTATCTACTTCAACAGATTCTACTGCAAGTTATACGAATCATGTACATAAGATGTAGAAGGGCACAAAGTTGTGTATATGGAATTTAATATTTAATTGTACTCCTTCTGTAGGTTCAAGCACTTCCACCAAGTGACATTATAGTAAGCAGGAGCAGGGCAAGGAAAGTGTTGGCCAAACTTAGGGCAATACAGGAAGCTATTGGTAAGTATCTTAACTATTTTTATTAACCCTTTAGCTCCAGCCAATTTATCAATATTTAACTTCTCCTTTTAAAAACATAGCTGAACCCTTTCAGCCCCAGTAAGTTTGTCAACATTTAACTCCTCTTTGCATAACTCAACCTGTTCACCCCTTTCGGTTTATCAACATCTAACTTCTCCTTACATAACTCAACCCTTTCAGCCCCTTAGGAACTGTTTTCTATACCATCCATTTAAATTTTAAACCACTGACTGGAGGAACAGGCAGTACTGGTAAAATAAAGTGAAACAACTTGGTATTCATAAACAAAAGCTTCCAAAAGTTGTTAGTTGCTTCATGAATGCCATTTTAAGTGTTCACAAAGAGTTTGAGTACTTCTAAAGCATAAACTTACTTTTGCATGTGTTGTTTTGTCTTGATTTACCAGAATCCCTCAAATGTGGCAGGGCAGTTCCTCTCCCATTCTGCTATGTACCTTGTCAAAATCAAATTCAATCATTGATTAAGAAACCAAAACTAAAGCAGGCAAAAAGATCAAGCATGAGTATGTCAGCACCAGTGGACTGTAAGATTTCTTTCTTCAGCATAACTGGACTTCAGTCTACCCCTGAGAGAACTGTTTTAGAAGGTACTAACAGCTCCCCGGATGGTGACCAAAATGGTTTGCCTTCTCACATGGTTTACTCTTCAGATCACACTGAGAGTGATATGTGGGATTATCTTGCTGCCGAAACTTTGTGGCAGACTGTTTTAGAACACTATTACGGTATGTGTAATGTAACAGATGAAAGAAGGAAAAAGGCTTTGAAAGTCTACATCAAGAAGAAAAAGCAACATGTGGCGGAACCTAAGAAATATCCATCATTTGCTGAAATTGCAAAGAAAATGGGCCTAATGCCATTTCCTCTTGACAATGTTAAACCTTCTTCTGTGTCTATTTGTGAAAACAGCGGTCATAACAAAGTGATGGCTGGGACGAAAAATGATGTGTTTTTGCACAAGGAACCAGCTTCAGACAGTCTAGATAGTTACAAAGGCAGCTGTAATGCTTGTTCATGTAGCAAAGCTTG
The DNA here is from genome assembly GCA_026413305.1 of Hydrozoanthus tunicans. Taxonomy (NCBI): domain Eukaryota; kingdom Metazoa; phylum Cnidaria; class Anthozoa; order Zoantharia; family Hydrozoanthidae; genus Hydrozoanthus; species Hydrozoanthus tunicans. Next base: position 7,306 of record JAOBAT010027456.1, on the reverse strand, counting down.
CTGTTGTAATAGTTGTGACGCGACGAAAGACAAAACAGAGAGCAATTTAAGCCAAGTCAGTACTCGGCTTGTTGCCAAGGTAACACAAGCAGCACCTCATGAGGAAAGGCCGCCCAATGATTCATCAAGTAATCAATCCATTGATTTAATTCATGCAACAGCAGGATCGTCTTGTTTCACTACAGAGCAGGATTGTGGAACAACAGGATCACCTTGTTCCACTACAGAGCAGGATTGTGGAACAGCAGCATCGTCTTGTTCCA
>JAOBAT010027345.1:0-31369 GCA_026413305.1 Hydrozoanthus tunicans | reverse complement strand
GCAGTCCCGTGTTTTAGTAAACGTGCGTACTGATAAGAAGTTAAGACAAAAGTCCTTTGGCGAACGTCCTATTACGCACGCGCCTTTATTTACTGCACATCACGTTCAGCATAACACGAGGGGACTTGGCGCCGACCTGCTTGTTATCCAGGGAAAAATTTCAGCTTTAGTTGGTATTTTTAGGGTAATTTTAAAACCAAGAGGTATTTTCTAGGGTGGAAAAATTCGCATCAAAACTCTGAGAGGTGATAAAAGCACGCTATAACTTAGCGGTCAAGCGAGAGTTTAAACATTCATCAACTTTCGTGTTTGTTCGATTCCAGGTTTAAAGCTTGTTAGAAAGGGTTCGTGTTAACAACTCACCGGTGAATTCGGGATTGCCTACGATTCCTCCAAATTCGCCTTCATCCTTGGCGAGTCTACGGGCACAGCCGAAATCGATCAACTTGAACTTGTAGTCTTTGGTGAGAATAATGTTTGCAGGCTGAAAGAGATATAGATTTGTAAGGAACCCCTTGGAGCCGTACTCCACGAAGAACATCAAACATCTAATTTAGTTCCAGAGACCCTACCCCATTTAAATCGCGCATGCCATGGGCATAAGTTGAACAACAGCGAACCGATCAACCATGAGTGTAGTTAGCCATTAAGGTGGTATCCCCATCTTAGGCGCCGTTCAAAAATGTAAGAAAATGAAGTGTTCCAAGACAATACCTTTTACCACAATACTTCTTCGGTCAGATTCGATGGTCAGTGTCCTACGCTTTTTAAATCCTCATCAATGCTCTTAAGGAATTCATATAAGTTTATATTTCATGCCAAGTACCCTTAAAGCAAAATTAGTCGTAGCACCTACCCTTACGTCCAAGTGTACAACTTTCTGACTGTGCAAGAATTTAAGGGCATCAATAAGCGGACGAAGGACAAAGCAAACATCCTCTTCGTTGGCTCGGGGCTTGGCTCCAATAAAGGACAGGCAATCTTGACCTTCGATCCTGCAAAAAATTGCAAAGAAAGATCACCACATGTCCAAAAAAAAGAATTATGCATCAACTTTCCTATTCCTTTCACCATTATCATTATCATCATCATTGTCATCATATTCATTTTCGTTTATTCCCATTATTAATCCTATAATTCTTATTATCATCGTTAAGATTATTTTCATCATCATTATAACATCTTTATTATTTCCTCTATCACTTTTATAAATTTTCTTATCAACATTATTATTATTATTATTATTATCATTATCACATTATCATTATCATTTTCATGAACTTTTTCAAGCTATCATTATCATTTTAACACATTATCATTATCGTTTTCATATCACTTTCATTTTCATAATGAAATCGTTATCATTATCATGACTATTACTATCATTATCACAACCTATAAGATACTTAACGATATTACATGGCCGCGCAGAGATACGAGTTTTATCCTGGAGTGTTGAAGAAATAGAAATGTTCTTTTTGTCACATACTTAGTGAGATTCTCTCAATCATTAACGATGTAGATTGACAAGTTGTTTCAACGGCGGGAAAAGTTTTATATCAATCAGACGTGATGATAAGGAAATCGTGCGTTCTGATTGGCTGTTTTTTATATCACCACGTGTGATTGATATTGGTGGCTGATACGCTCTATATTTCACCGATCTACTATGTAAATATCGAACTAAGTATGAGATAATTGTCATTATCGTTATAACCACTTATGACTTACACGTCAAACATAAACACGGCATATCTCCAGCAGATGTAAGCATCTCGCATGCAAATAATCTTCTCGTTCTTGAGGGTTCTGTGAATTTCAAACTCTTGAAGGACTAACTCCAGCGACTCGCTATCATATTTGATAATCTTGGCTGCGTTGGCTTTCTTGGTTTTCTTGTCCACCGCACGTCGCACTACAGCCCATTTGCCCCTATAAAGCACGAACATGGCATTAATATATAGAACACTGAAGATACACCACGTCAGTTGGTTCTCGCTAATTCGAAGCAAAAGTAATTGAACCTAGCGTTACTCGAAGTAATTTCATTTTTCCAATCGCGTCGCACTCTTCTTAAGTCAAAATTTCGGATCATTTCGCATTCCTTTTGAATGTGGGAGCTACGGAAAATCAAGTACCTGATAGAGTTAAATCTCGTTTTTTCCCACGAGGATTAATAGGATCGTCCTTGCAGATTTCTTCCGTAAACAGTTTAAATCTCGTCTTCCAAGACTTTCCGGCGCCATGATCCTCATTCTACTTTCACTTATCTTAAGACTTGTTCTTTACAAAATCCATTTTCACGAAATGTTTTCCAGTCAATAAGGCTAGTTTTAGCTAAATAGCAAAGACAAGTTTCTTCCAGTAAAGTTTTACTATTCACCTCTATTGACAGATACAAATCAAGTTTAATTACTACAAGGCAAACAAGTGTTAAAAGTAATAAGATTAACTTCCCAGACGAGTGTGTTCCTCCAATGACTATCAGACAAAATCATCAACTGACAGATAAAAAAATATTGCGGTATACAAGCAAACTCACCTGCCCAGATCCTGTTTCGAGAAATTGTAATACTTCTCAGGGTTTTCCTGTTTTAGTGGAAGCTCTTTGCCTGGGAACCGCTTGTCAAGACCCTCTGGTTTAAAAAGCTTCTTCACGCCTGCGCGAGAAAGGAAAATTTTACCTGTGAGAGTCATTCATCGATGCTTAATTTAAGAAGTTTTTCTGTCAAGGGCAAAGTGCACGTAATACAGAACGTAAGATGACTAAGGTTCAATAACAGGTTCCACAAGTTACGAATGCTATAGCTCTATATCAAAGCATGACCCAAAGCAACTAAAACAGAAAACTGGATCAGCAAAAAAGCATTCCACTTGTCACAGCACACACCCAGACTTTAAGCTAAGCTCTTGTTCACGTTAGTGCATCTGGAACTGAGTTTTTTAAGGGGAAAGAACTCAATACATTCTGCTTTTTGACACAATTGGTCTTCGGCAAAATCGGAAGGTGTTGTAACCTTGCAATAGTTCTTATACAACTTAAAAATTATGAACTTTTGCCTAGACAAAGCCTGCTCGAGTCATGTTCTGCACCACTGAATTAAGACTTTCCTTCCCTCACTCAAAATAAAGAAGGCAAACAATTAGAGAAATCTGTTGTGCTTTTAAATTATTTCAATAAACCATTTTACATGCCGTCTCCTTCCGCAGCCATTTCTATCCCCTTTCTTTCTTCACCAGAGCCTATCCCAGCCTGTCCACCGACAAATGAGCCTGTAAAGTGTGCTCAGTACAACCCCTTGAGATTAAATGAGGTCACACATCACAAACACCACTGGCTAGGAGCGGAAACACCAGGCATCCCGGCTCTTGTAGCTGATTGGTCAGCTTGTTTGAGCCTTTTTTGGACAAAAATTCGAAGTTACTTCAGTCACTAGGGCAGTAAGCGTTACTTTGGTAGTAAAATCTGCATTTCAGAAACCAGGAGAAAAAATGTGGTGTAGATTTTCTGTTTTGCCAAGCACGACCCAAATTCTACCGCAAAAGATCGTACGTAACTGTAACTTGAACAACAATCGCGTAATACCGCCGGCAGATACAACAGTACTAAGTCGTGTGACAGTTAATAAAACTAGAGTTAAACAATAACAGTTGTTTTCGCAATCTGTTATTTAGATAGTCATGCCATATTTCACAATTATTATCTTTAAGTTTCCAGTGATAAATCAACAATGTATTCAAGATATTCATCTGTATGGATTTAACAGAGTAAATATACTATGATCCTCAAAATGTTCGCACAAACTCACTAATAAACTCGCTTGTTTCATAAGTAAGACTGATAGTTATGAATTACAATCAAGAGAAAGTAGCAACAAAGGATACACGGTCTCGAAGTAAAGTCTTGTGAGCACATGAAGGTAGTTTACATCACACACAGGAAACAAAGGAAGGCTGCTTCAGTTAAACCGCCTTCGAATTAGATGGAAACAATTCAGAAGGGTCGAAAGTTTTAATCGTGAAAAGAAATAAGGAAAGTTTCCTTTGAAAATGTATTTAAATCTCCTCTTGGTTCTTGTTAACTAGAAATGGAAAAAACGAATCAGATTCACAAAACAGAATTTCTAAGTTCAGTGTGTTGTGCCTGAGGGAGTTTGTTTAAAGAAACCACATTCAATAGTCTTCTGCTAAATTCAAAACGATTAGAGTCGGTTCTCTGTTAACACGACTGATTTCTCGAATTACAGGTTAAAGGCATGTTTACTTCGGTTTTCAAACATTTGCACAAGAATACTGAACTACGAATGAAATGCCGAACTTCAATGCTAACACGAGATTAGTTTCTGTAAAGATATTTGTGTGATTAGACCACGTTTTAAACAAGAAAAGGCATTCGTTTCCAAGCACAAGGATAGCAAGCTTAAACAATTTCTTTCCTGTAACTAAGGTTAGAAGTTTCTAAATCAAAACAGAGCATCATTATCAATGCCTTTCTCTTACGATTCAGTAATCTGACTTTGTGCTCGAGTACTCATTACGAGAAAAAACGCGTTATATAACGACACAAACACTTGTTGAATTTTGATGCAATTCGCGGTATTCAATGCTTAAACCGACTCTTCGTAAATGATCAAGTCAACTCCTTAAAAGGAATATCTAAGGCAAAAAATGTACAATATAGATTTCACGTGTTAGTTCGGACGGAGATTTACGAAAAAAAAATCATATTAGACCAACTTGAAAGAACAAAAATTGAACAAGCACAAAATGCAAACAGCAAAATAAAACAGTAACTAGCTAAATACTGTAACAGCTAAAATCATTAACAACATTATCAATAATAAAATAATAAAAGTAGTAATAGCAACAATGACAATAATAATAACAATATAAAGGATAACAATATTAACAACAACAAAAAAAACAACAAAGCCGACGACCACAAAATCTTTCACACGCTAATTTTTTTGTAAAACAAAAGAAAAGCAAAAAATATTATTAATAAAAGTAAAAAATAAAGAACGGAAACTTGAGCCCTAATCAGCATTGAAACTGTTTCAAAGCGAATGAAACCGGCAGATTTCTTCGAAGGAAATTGGGTCTAAAATTTTTGCCGCCAAAATTATGACTTTAACCTTGAACTCTGGGCTTTCTTCGTTTTTTCCGCCTCTTGGGGATTGTTTTTGTTCCGTCCTTAACCGGGGCTTCTTGTTTTTCTTCCGAGATGGGCGTTGGCGTGACTTTGCTATCATTCGCTTTTGTTGGTTTTGGTTCGGCTTTGGCAGCATTCTGGGTTGTCTGCTTGCTCGGGGGTTTGCTGTAGCTGATACCGAACTCCATCATGGGAGGAGCTGCGCCCTTTTGCTTGGGCAACGGGGCCTTCTTGTCAGCATTCCGCTTGGTGTAGTCTATGCCGAACTGAGGCACAGCACTCGACACCTGGTTGAATTTCCCCATTTTGTCCCCCAGCTTATTAGGAGTCTTTTTGGGCTGGCCAAATTTTGACGGAGTCTTCTTGTCTTTGTTATTGTTTTCGACAGGTTTTGATGCAGCAGGCTGTTCTTCTTGTTTCGCTTGGTGAGGCGTTTTTTTCCCGTTCCCATTTGCTGGAGTAGTCTTCGCCGCCTTTCCGGGGCCACTTAAAGATTCAGGGCCATTTTCTGGTATGTCGGTTTTGTTTGTTTTGTCGTTCAAGTTTTTCAGTTGTCCTTTCTTAGGTTCTGAGCAGTGTTCTTCCTGTGGGGATGTTTTAATGTTCGATTTATTTGGTACGGAATTCGGTTGAGGCACATTACTTTCTTTGACCGGAAAATTAGATTTTGGCTCCGACACAGATTTGTTGGTAGACGTGTCGGTCTTTGTAGACGTACAAATGTCATTACGCTTTGATAGTTCTTTTTCTCCCAATTGTTCTAATTTATCTACGCTGTTATTTTGTTGCTTCTGCGGAGGTAGAACGTTGTTAACATTTTTCACAGTTTTTTCATCCGCTTTGCTGAACTTCGGCTGGAGTTTTGGTGAATTTTTGGGTTCGGATGTTTTTTTGGTTAACTGCCCAGATTGGTTTGGCTTTTTCTTATCGTTAACAACCTTTATTTCAGATTGAATCTCCGGGGATTTCTTTTCAACTTTCGTTTCGGGTTTAGGAGTCTCGTTAGTACTCTTTGATTTACTTTCAGGCATACTTTTTCCGAATTGCTGTGTTTTGTTTGACAAATCTTTTTTATTTTGTTTATTGTTAATGATTGGTTCATGTTTAGGCTCTTGACTCTTCGTCTCTACGTTATGTTCTGGTTTTGCTGCCTTTCTGCCGTTGTCCACTTTGTTGGCTACACTTGGTTGACTAGATTTGTTGGATGACACTTTCTCGTCATTTTTGTTAGGCGCAAAGGTTTTGTTTTCGACTATTGGTTCGGGTTTGGTTATCTTCTTATCATCAGCGACTTTTGGCTCGGGCTTCTTGTTTGGCTTTGGCTGGCTAGATTTGTCTACTTTGTTAGAAACTACTTGTAGCTCTGATTTTGGCGTCACTTCTTTGGATCCAGCTTTCGCGCCAGCTTTTTGAGGCTCCTTAGTGTGGCCAGCTTCGGATGGTCCAGGCACTTTTTTGGCCAAGCGTCCCCATCCTTTGGGCGCAGGAGCTTTCTCTTCGACAATTGTTTCATTGGTAAGATTTTTCTTCGGAGAAAATTGCTCTTCTTTGATGGCCTGACCTGCCATCGCGCCAGGAAACGGCACAGCAGTTGCAGCCGAAGTTGGCGAAAGGAAGCCCGACGAGGATGGCGGTGTTCCACCAGGCGGGGCCTGGACTCCAGCTGCATGCATCGCTCTGACTCTCGCCAGCAATCCCCCACTTCCACCACCGCCTCCACCAGCTTCGTCAGGTTTGCTCGCATCGCCTAAGCTTCCACGACTCCCAAGGAGGCGCTTCAAGAAATTCGTGCTTCTTATTGCGGACATAGCCTTCTTCCATTTCCTGCGAGCAGTGAAGGCTTTGAGCCGATCTGTTTTAATTTTCTTCCCCTTTCCCTTTTTCATACTCAGCCATTCCTGTTTGAGACAATCGTTTACAGTGGCCCTATTCTCGGGTTCCAAGACTAGAAGGTCGGAAATAAAGTTTCTCACAGACGGCGAACACTCTTCAAATACAGGATCATCAAAGTCCCATTCCGCTAACTGAACATTGATTAGTGTCTCAGCATCGGTATCCCCCATAAAGGGCGATAGACCACTCATAAGCACGTAGGCAATTACGCCCACAGACCAAAGATCAGTTGCCGGGGTTATTTTATCGTAAGTCAGAACCTCCGGAGCAACAAATTCTGGAGTTCCAAACATAATCTTCAAGTCACTACCAGGAAAATACTTTCGCGCCAGACCAAAATCGATAAGTTTGATCTGCTTGCTATCGGGGCGGACAAGCATTATATTCTCAGGCTTCAGATCTAGATGCAGCACATCTCGCTCGTGCATATGCTGCACGCCCTCCAATATTTGCTTCATGTAGCTACAGACTTCAGCCTCGTCAATGTACTCATCCTCAACCACCTTCTCAAACAGTTCGCCTCCAGTAACGAGTTCCGTTACAATCACCATTTCCGTGTCGGTCTCAAATGCGTCCGTAAGCATCAAAAGCCGTTTGTGCGGCCGAACAACGTTCATGATTTCAATTTCATGTAGCACATCCTCTTTATCTTGCTCCTTAGCACACTTCACTATCTTGGCTGCGCGAACCCTTCCTGTTTTATTATCAATGCATCTAAAAACGACTCCAAATCTGCCTTTTCCCAACTCTTCCTTTACTGTGTAAAATTTTGTGAACTTAGAAGTCCGAACTTCGATTTTTCTGTCATCCACTTCCGGTTCGGAAAGTTCCGATTCACTAGCCGTACTGTCGTCATCGAGTCCGTTGTCAATAATTAGACGGGCGGTACTGGTGGCTCGGCCGTGGACGTTCCAAGCAGTCACTTTGTACTCGCCAACGTCTGCACTCGTGCCCTTGGTAATAATTAACTTGCAGTTGTCTTCATCGTCGTACAGAAAAGTTAACTGTTTGCTTTCTCTCAAAACTTTGCCTTCTTTTGTCCATTCAACTTCCGGTTCAGGATTCCCCCTAATCTTGCACTCAAATCTAGCTGCACTTCCCTCTGTAACTTTGCAGTCTCTCAGTTTCTGAATAAACTTGGGTGGACCTTCTGGCATGCCATCTAGGATGGGCAAAAGAAGATGGAATGGTTAATTTAAAGCGAGTAGTGATGTCAATGAGTGAGTAAAGCGAAGAATGTCTTGCAGAGCAGTGAAAGCTTTCAAGTTGCGGACCATGCATGCACACAGAATAGCAGCAACAGCAAAACTGCTCGTCCAAGCTGAAGCAATAAGATATTACAAACTGCATGAAAGTAAGATGGTTAAAAGCAAGCGAAAAGCATGGCACAGTACAGCTCTTCAGTCTAGTTTCCTTAGTTTATTTACAGTTCTATAAAACTGGCTATCGATCAAACACAGAGACTGTTTGACAGTGAAGTCAGAACCTGTATAATTCTGTATAAGTATACTAGCTGGCAATACAGATCGAAAGATCAGCATCAAAATCTTCTTCAACGAGTTGTGAATTGTGTCGTAAAAATGTTCCTTAATGGAAAAAGATGTTTCTTACATGTGAAGCAAAGAAACAAAGTCTGTAATGGTTTTGAACTTACTGTTAAGAAACTATTGGAAACACGAGATACAGTGATAGTTCTTAAATGCCTAAACAATCAAGCATCTCACTACCTATCCGACCAACTCTCATTCTGTCAATAACAATCACAAGAGAAACACAAGAAATAAAAAGCACGTCAAATGATACATCCCTCGCTGCCGAATTGCAACCACTCAACGCTCGTTTTTCTACCGTGCACCTAAATTACTCAATTCTCTAAGCCCTGAACTCAAACAAATCAAGTCTGTGAAATTGTTTAAAACAAAATTAAAATCACTTATCCTTAATCTGTAACTACATTCCAATTATCAACTTAAGTTTACATTTTAACAAACGTAAATTTTCGAAAAATATCATTTTGAAATCTTTCGTTAACCGTTAGAAACTTTGTGTTAGATTAGATAGCTTACCCTTGCTTTATACTTGTAGAAACCTCTGTCCGAATTTCATTGTTCTTACTAATTTACTACAACACTTTCAGCCTCAATTAAATTAATAATATAAAATCTTAGGGAGTCTCAATGCGATTTACTGCTACTGAATTTGCAAATAGTAGGGAAACGCTATCGAAAAACCGGCTAATCACAAATTCATTTTGAAGACATAAAAATTCCTGGTAACTGAAATGATCCTTGCTTTTTGTTAAACCACATTCAGAGAATTTTGCTCTTTATTTTTATTGGCTTGCTCTGCTTGATTCTGATTTTAAAATGTTAAATTTTCTACGAGTTATCTGCGGAAACGGTAACAAGTAGTCAAGATATTGATGACGGGGAGCTGACGCTGAGACGAGTAAGAACTTCATTAATTAACTGCAGTTATGTCAAATTTACTTACTTTTTTAAGCTAATTTCAGCCTTACAATAAAGTGACTCTTATTTACAAATTTGGTTAAAGCGTTGAGAAGTATATTCATCTATTAAGCTTAACGAAGTCTATTCAAATAAGTACAACAGTAATACTCAAATACACAACGAAAGCTATTCTTTAAATAAGTACAACAGTAATACTCAAATACACAACGAAAGCTATTCTTTAAAATACCCTGAAAAAGTCTTCACTAAGACTTCTTTGTTACAATGACATATTGTAAGTTTGGAAAACATATATCTATTATTGCAACTAAAGTGACGTACATATTTTTGTTAGTTTCAATAATATCCTTTTTTTATTAGAACTGAAATAGCTAGAATGTCCAGGGTTGTATTTATGGCTTGTGTTTATTTCACAAAGGCTGTTTAACCTACAACAACGCAACGTCTGGGCCGGAAAATAATTAACATTCAAAGTGTAAAACAGTATTCTTTTAGCTTGGCCATTTATCTAAAAGAACACCAGCTGCGATGTTAAAAAGAGAAGTCGATTATCGTTTTAAGTCTAAGCTAGAAACACATTAAAAATCAGAAGTTAAGTAAATCTGCAGAAAAAACTTTACAACAAGACATGTCGAAGTGAGTTGTGACCGTGGCTTTAAAAGGTCGGGTAACAACACGAGAAATGAGACAATTCATTGTAATTAAGCTCAAGGCACGAATCTTGAAAACAACATTAACGAACGTTATGAATGAACCCACAATCACAGCGATAAAAAAATCTGTTGGATTACATTACAGTTGCTAGAAAAAGTAAAGTTTGTTTTGTGACCGTGTATACTCATGAAAGATAATAAAAATTCGTTATCAAACCATAGAGTTACACTCCATTTTGGAAAAAAAGGATGAATCAATCCGGAAATGATAACGGGCACTAACTAACCAAACAAGGGTTGTTTCGTTGCATAAGCCAACCTTTAACACAGTCCTTTAGTCTCGTTAAATCGATGACAAACAATAACTGATGTTAAACTATACGTGTACAATGATGACAACTGAATTTAAACGACACACTGTTATCACAATGATTACTAGAGTTACGAAGCAGCAAGTTGTCGGTGTCAGATAAAATTAAAGACTGAAAGAAAACAATGTTTAAGCACGGCTAAGGATAGTATTCTCGGTGGACCGCGAATTGAATGGAGATTCTCGCCCAACTCAAGTGTCTTAAATTTAACAAAACGTATTCAAGATTTATCTTTCGAAACGTTTGCGTTTAATACTTAGATAGCGTATTAAAAACTTAATGACAAGATACTTTGGCAAAGAAGAAACATAAACGCCTCCAGCGAAACAAACAAACACGCTCTTGTTTTTACATCGCTTCGCGGCAACGGAGAACGCGTGAGTACGATTTGAATAAATACACCGGTACTTCAGACGCGAGAGTAAAATCAAAAAGGGTGAAAAGGTCACGTCTGGAAGCGAATAATGTGGGCATTTAAAGATAAACTTCTGTTTGCCCCATTGAGAAAATGTGGACTGCATATTTTACCGTTTCCGTATAAGAAAATATCTGTAGCCAGACTAAGTAGTCCACACTAACTTACAATTCGAAAGATAAACTGTTTGATGCTATTTATCAAACACTGAAAAACATACAATCATTCAAGACTTGGCTCAGATAAATATGCTGTATCATATAACATCCGATCTAGAAAAACTGTGGTTTCTAGACACGTATTAACGTTTTTCTATATTCTAACACTGCTTTCGTTCAGTTCTACCAAACAATCATTTTAAAAGGAATGTTTATAAAGTAGCAAGCAAACAGAACAGTGTTGTTGGGTATAACTAGGATACTACAAGGCGATGGTATGTGAAGAACGACAAGACTCCCTGCGGTGTCAAATGAAACCAAAAGATGTATGTTCACCTCCGCACCACGAACACACTGAGCACGAGCCAATGGTTATGAAAGGCACAATTATTTTAGCTGAACCTAAAGACTGATTCCATGTACGGGCCAATATCATAATTAGAAGCGTGAAAATAAAAACAGTCAAGTTAAATAGCACTGAATATTCAGATACACCAGGACTAAAAACAAGTAAACAAAATGACAGAGAGTAAAGTTGAAACCCTCATAACCAAACCTGCTTGGCAATTACAAAAGAAAAATCCTCTATATATTTGAAATAAGAAATTAAACAAAATATAATAGGCTTACATAATCCAGCGTGATTATCAAAATTAATTTGCACAGTGGCGTGAAAGCCGGCATTTGAGAATAATGGCGACCTGTGAAATGACTGTACAACAGTTCAACCCTGTCCGATAACTGTAGAATAAGTATAAAGTAGAAATAAGACTAACCCAAGTTACGACGAAGTTTGCTGCGAGTCGACGACAGCGATACACGTCGCTGCAGGACTTGGGCCATTGTGCAGGCGCGCTAACAAACAGCAATTTGTTAAGACGGCAACATGACTTAGCAGAACTCACTGCCGCCTCGCAACGCACAACGATGACTCTACAGCTCGGCACCAGTACACGCGCATCGTCTCGACGGTTCACCTGCACTGTAGTGGCGAGAACTCGGATAACAAAACCACGGAAAAGGGCAATAAATGACAAACAACTAAAACTCAAGTACCGCTAAGGGTGCTTTGAACGTCATGCGTGAACGAAAAAAACCTGAATAATTTCATTCTCCAGTTGGGATCGACAGAACCGTAATAAATTTCGTAGTTAATGCGCGTATCAGAGTTGCATGCAAGGTTGTTTAAATGATTGACAAGTTCCAGCCTAAGGGCAAAGTTGATTAAAAGCCCTGTAGAAATGTAACATGGCCCTCATTTCCTAAATATGGAAACAACACAAGTTCTTCACATTTGTTAATTTCGTAAATTGGCTAGAAACATAGAACAGACCCACACGTTTGTTTTCACCGTTTATTATCTATGCTCCACACAGATAAATGCGCGGTATAAAACAGGAAAAACCACAGTAATTGAACCATTTTCGTTTTCATGTCTTCGTTGAGGCGTAAAAGACAAAGAAGAAAACAGTTTCAGCTCAGTACGGTATCTATCAACACTGCTACACCACATTTTAAATGCTAAACAGCCTGCTGGGCTTTATCAAGTTTCTTAGAAGGATGGGAGGGGAGGGTGGTGATGAATTACTTTGATGGCCCTGTGATATTGGTTGTCAACAGAAGCAATATTGTTCCTCATATTACCCAAAGTTCAAATCAGTGTAAAACTGATTCTTTATCTGTATGTCAGAAATCACTGACATGCGACCAGAAATTGACCTCGTAAATAATATCGTTCTCATCGGATCTGGGAAATGACAGGATGTCTAACAGCCGCTAGTGAATGTGCAAGTGCAGTTAACTTAGAACTATCAAAGGGTGGCCGTGCTGTCGCGTGCAAGCCAATAAATACAGTTGCTTAGCAAGTACTCGAGAGATTAAGCAAACTCCAAAGGAATAAAACCAAAAAAGAATAGAGAAACGTGCACTGATTACATACATCTTTTATTTCAATAGCAAAAATAGTAAAAATTTGGATTTTATCCACAAGGTATAAATGGCAAAGTCTAAGAATGCTAAGCCACTTTCTGTCTCTATCCACCAATCTACAATATTATCAGAAATTGGAAACGACTTGACTTCTCAAGTTTCTTTCTGAGCATGCACTAACCTGGAGAGAGAGAGAAACAAAAGATAAAAAAAATTGGCTTATTGCAACATGAATCAAGGAAAACAGTAACTTAAAATAAATCAGTGCATTTTAATTGTGCATTTACTTGCTAGCGGCTGGGAAGGAATGAATCTTGTATGAAAGCGTGAAGAGACGAGATGGCAAAGACGAAAAACGGCTTGAGAAGTCTCAGTGTGCGTGCTTCAACCAGCCAGTATGATAACTAGCGTGTACACGTTTGAAAGAAGAGATACAGAGCGAAAGACGAGTGGTAGTCAGTTATCATCAGATGGAGTTGAAACTCGCGTGAAACGGTCGCGAACGGCAAAGATTGAGATTAATCGACTTCGAGGTCAAATGTATGAGGAGAGGAATATCTTGCATGCAATTTCTTTTGATGCCTGTGGGCTGTGGCCCACTTTTTTATCATTTTAGACACTAGCACATTTCTGTCTATTGGTTGCAGAGACTGGTTGAATAAACCATCTATATTTTCTTTTTCTCTTTTTCGTTTAACTCGCTAAATTGAGGTAAGGATGAACAAGTCAGTGGCAATAAGAGAACACGATATTGTTTACTACTTAAGGTCTGTTGCACCACCTGAAGGACTACAAGATTATTTCCGGGTGATAAAAATCAAGGTTTCCGCATTTTTCCAAAACATAATTCAAGTATCAAGAAATCACATAAACTAATTACTCAATAAATGAAACTTTAACAACAGCAGCAAAAGCAACAGCCACAATTTGTAATTGAGAAATAACAGAAATATGTTTGTGAAGTCTATAACATCACGGGAAAATCAATATCCTAACGTACGTGCAGTGACAGTTGGTCCTCTTGTACCAGAGAGCTGGGGGCTTGGTTTGTCGTCCGGTTTCTTGGTGTTGGACTTGGTGCCTCCTAATAGTCCGCTCAGATTACCCATGCGGCTCAGAGCACGGAGAGCATTGGCGGTTTTCTAAAGCGGAAAATACAGACGCATTTAAATCATTGTTCAGTTGTCTACAACAAAATAGCTCATTCAGTCATTACCGATTTGATTATTACAGTGAAAAGAAATTTTGGCTAATGCTACACTCTTTTTGGCATAAGAATATTGTTTTTGGCCGATATAGGCTGAAAATATTTTAAAGAAACTTTCTACTTCTTAGTTAATCACTAAGCAAAAAGAAGGTTTTTTATACAATATTCACTACTATATTTACTACATGTTCCGATTTGCTGACCTGGCACTGTCATTGGCATGGCTTGGTCATGAATTATATGGACGTGCAAATGAGACTTTCATGGCATGTTTTGTTTTCTTGTTTGTTTTTGTTGGCTTTGCCATTTGAGATTAGAGTGCAATTGCAATATATGTCATCAGTAAAGTGATCGATTCTTAGTTATATTCTTAACAAAATTTGAGCCTCAGCATTATTATCAAAATTTTCTTAAAATTTGGAAAATTTCAGCCTCAATATTCTTAATATAATTTTTTACAAAGTATATTCTTACAAAAAAAAGAGTGTAGTCGAATATGGGTTAACCTTAAAAACTGCAAACCTAAAGCTAGCTTACTCTTTATACTAACTTTCTAAAGTAACAAGAATTTTCAAGGCTGTGAGCTATAACAACTTTTCTGTACTAACAGTTGTAGTTCAGTCTATGCTAACTCGCATGTGTTCATCTCTAAGTAGCAAAAATTCCTAACTCTGAACTTGTTTGAGCAGTAAGCTTTTACTAATGGTGCCTATGAAGATAAGCAAATGCAAAACATTGAATGGTCAATTTGTAGGGTTTCGACAACTGGTTCAAAAGTTAGAATGAATAATAACAATCCTTTCTACTCTTCGAGTCAAGTAAAACATTGAATGGTCACGTCGGAATAAAATGTAAAATTCATGAAACTTAAACAAAGGAACGCAATTATTCATTGTTATTCCTTTCTTAAGTTTGATGAATATTTCATTTTGTCCCGACGCGCCGTTGTGTTTCTGAAATGCCGAACTGGCTTATAGGCTTTCAACAACTGGTTTAAAAAAACTTTAGTCTCTCTAGTACATATGAACTCGGCAGGTCAAGGGTTAATTGATAGTAAAAAGATTTATAGACAGCATTTGAAATTATTCCGCAATTCCAACCTGACAACAGGTAGTTGTAGCTTGTCGTTAACATATAACGTAAGACTCACAACTCAAACCATACTAAGGCCTCCATTTTTCTTGACCCTTCACCTATCTAGCAGATCATTTTTTAAAATAACATAGATGATACCCACTCAAGGTGAATTCTTTTGATCATAACCATTCTGTACTCGAAATACTAAAAACAAATATTAAACGACGATAATTTTTCCAGCTTTCAAAGTCAAACTATCATACTGCCCAGCAGAAAAATAAAAAGCTATTCTCTTTCACAATAACTGACGAAAACTGTTATCAATCACTCAGTGCCATTCATAAAGAGAATATTTCAGGTTCTATATTTAGGGTCAATAAGAGTCTTCTCGATCATTCCTCGTATTAACCAACTATTATGAACAATTCATCCTTTCTTACTATAATTAGATAACGTCGCCGATTTTTAAAAACACGAATCTTCACAGTCGTTTGAAGCCAATTAAAACACATAATCTGTAACTTTCAATTCATCATTTATATAATTTCAATCATAATTTGTATGATAATTCAACACCCACATAGTTTAAATTTTTATCTCAAAAGTTTAGCCGACACTCACGAGGCAGCGTCTAAATTTAGAGGTATAATCTAGTTTCGTATTTATCCTTGTTGTCACTAATTTTCATATCAATCTTTTAAAAAAACCTTGAGTTTAAAATATCTATTTTTCGTTAACGTAACAGAAGAAAGAGACACCTATTGTACAAGGAAAGAGTTGGCTGCACAATAAAGTAAACTTTGTTTGGCTTACAATCCAACGACGCCGGGCCATGAACTGCTTCAGTTTGTCTGTGGAAAGTTTATCTCCTGAGATTTTCGTCTTTTTCTGCACGGAAAAATTGTAAGTACGTTAGTCATGGTTCTCAACATTTCGAGAATTTTAAAACTCTGAAAGACAGCGATGCACAAACTGAACGGCTACTTACATTAAGCCACACGTGGCTTATGCACTGATCAACAGTCAGTCGTTTTCTGATAAGAAAAACAACATTTTTAGTAAATGTAACCTGAGTTATTTTAAAACTTCCACATGTTCAAAAAATAGCGATTGCAAGACTTAACTTAAGTGATTACTTTTAGGTTTCGGCGGGAAAAAAAAACGCGCAAAAGTTTCACTGAGCGCTTGTTCGTTGTGGCGGGAAAACCGAGCACGCGCCCAATTTCCTGCTAAGAAATTCCTGAACTCTAGGAGCTAAAAAAGAGAAGTTGGTTGAATTGCTATAGAGAGAAATGGCGCTAAATATTGCAACACTTACTTGGGGTCAAGAATAAGCAGCTGCTCGATGAATTTCTTTGACATGTCAGAAACGACATCAAAAGCTTCATCTTCGAAGTCCCATTCACACGCCGCCACATTGTTCATGGTTTCGTTGTCATCGTCTCCCATAAAAGGCGAAAGACCACTAAGCCTACATATTGAGTAGTAATGCTGAGTCAGTTACAAAACATCTTTCTTGTTCAGGGACCGGTTGTTCGAAAGATGTTAGCCCTAATCCAGGGTTAACTACCATGACAACCAATAGGTTTTGCTAAGACTTAATCCTGAGATTACGGCTAATCTTCCTTTTAACAACTTGGCCCTGAACAGTAAAAACATTTCCAAACAAGGGGAAAATAAAATAAAATGAGATGTCAAAACATTTTGACGACTACTGGTTGTTGCAGCTGATATGATAAGAACGGGCTTGTGGATGTAACGAAAAAATGAAGCCACAGGGGGTACGTACAGCTTTACAATACAATATAGCACAACACAATGCAATACAGCACTACACAACAGAATACAGTACAGCACAACACAACACAACACAACACAATACATTCTATTTTATTTTGAGAGGGTAAAAACATGTAAATATCGCAGAGATGTTTCCCAACACTTTCTTATATGAAACCTGTTCATAGGTGTTTCTAAAACAAGTGTTAACTAAAATTTCTGGCTCACACAAATCTCGATGAATCCATAAAATGTTTTCAAGTAGCTGCACGCCACACCATCATTAAAGAGCACTTTCGTTTTTCGGTCTCTGATATTAAGTCTCGAGTCATTCAATCAATTTCCTAACTGTTACTTACAAAACGTAAGCGATCACTCCAACACTCCTGTAGAGACAAAAAAGAAAAATGTCAGCTTGAATGCGTCCATAAACAACACACAAAACTTGTAATGATTTCCAAACGAAGGTTTAACGCCGTATAAGCAACCTCTTACAGAAGTAGAATTTGCGGAGAACAACTGTCGTAAAAACGAAACGAGCCCAGCAAATTGTTCGTAATATCGAAATATTAAACATTGACATACAAATGGTACGCCAAAGAGACATGAAGGCTTAGTGAGCCATGTTAACACTTACCACATGTCGGATGCAAGTGAGATAGGATCCATTGCAAGGGCTTCGGGAGCTGAGAGCAAAATTAAAGTGAATTAGCACGTTGCAAACTATATTTGAAAATACCTAACCGTACTAGACTCTTAGTCTTAAAATCACTTGTTAAAATTATCACTTATAATCATTTGGACTCATTTTACACAGATTGCGTAAAAATTGAAAGTACAGGTAAGGTGCCTCATATAAACGTTTTGCGGACTGCATTTCCGAAAGCATCAAATCTCATGTATAATGACGAAATAATGGGACAAAGGAGATTGTGAAGAACAGACTTCGAGCCGGATTTCTCTTTGGTTTCCCGCTCCTAACTGATAGAGAAGCATATTGGCAAAAGGAAAAAAAATGAATACTAACAAAATAAGGACGTTAACCATTAAACCAAAGTTCACACGGAGAAATCGTTCAGTTATCTCCAAATTCTCAAATTTGTTCATTCATAAGTGCTAGTGACAATCAAATACGTGTTCGTATTTATTGTGTCTGCAAGGCAAAGCAAAGCATGCATAGAAAAATAGAAATATTCTTATGAATAAAAAAAATCTAAATCAAACTAAAACAAAAACTGAATCCAGGAAAAGAAATGTTAAGATTTTAGAAATATGGTAGAAAAGAAAAAAGATTTAAAACAAACTTACGCACTGCACTAACAGCAAGTCTGCACTGATAAAAAAATTAGCTGAGAAAAAAATTATTTTCAAAATCTTAAGCAGTATCGAAAATAAAAGTTAAATGCGTTTTTACATCCTCGGGATGTTGTTAGATTGTTCCTAAATTTTGGGCATTTTTCAGCCTGATGCCAAGGTACTCGTGCTATTGTTGTTGGACAACCGCGGGCGCTGGGTTAAGGAACACTTTAATTTGCTGCCAACAGAACTGGTACAAGTTTATTCAATTATTTACGATGGGCAGACTTACCTACAAATTCTGGAGTGCCGCAACCTGCAGTCACCTTTTTGCCGGGCTTTAAAACCTTGGCCATCCCGAAGTCGATCAGTTTCAAATCTTCTTTGCCGTCAGGTCGAACAACACATAAAACATTCTCCGGCTGCAAACCATAAAACAGCAACAGTTTGTCACTTTACATGAACACAAAGAAAAGTTCGTACAAATTAGTACTTTCATAAAATAACTGAAATTAAAATGTTTGAATGAGCAAGGTTTAAACACGGTCAAACTAGTTTGTACATAAACAGAATCAAACTATCGAGGAGTCGTTAAGATTGTACACTCTAAGTTATACACAACCAAAAATTTTAGCTAAATTATGGCATATACTTTAGTTTGTTCGAGGCTGTCTTTAAAATATTTAATCGTGCTGATTAATCCCGGCCCCCGAATTGCACTCCAAACCATTTGATCTCCAATACTTATAACACCGTCTAATTGCAGTCGAAGAGTCAAATGTAGGCAAAATAACAACAACACACCTTTAAGTCCAAATGGACCATGCTTCGTTTGTGCATGTGCTGAACCCCTTGGAGGATTTGTCGCATGTAGCGTACAACATCTTTCTCGCTCAAGTTGTCTTCCGCGCAAACTTTTTCAAATAACTCTCCACCAGCAATGCTAAGATAAAACACGTAAGTTTTGTCACACAACAAAAATGGAGTTCTTGAACTTACAAGCAATATTGTTTCTTTAAATTTGATTCTTTCCTTTCTAAAATACTTAGTGACCCCACGAACAAGCGCAAAGTTAACGTTCCGAGGCTGGCACCCGCAGAGAAACATTTACTTTACATCCGTATTGATGGTTTTCAGATGACGTCAAAGTGACCGTGTTGGTTTCCTTGAACAAAAGAACTTTAATTTTTTTTCTTTTGTGAAGGCCCTATGTTCCACTCAGGAATAAAGAGGACTTGATGATGATGGAGAAAGTGATAAAGATGGTGATGGTGATGGTGATGTCGACAATGATGATGGTGATAATAATGGAGATATGGTGATGATGATGATGGTGACAATAATGAAGATATGGCGGTGATGATGAGAGGATGATGATGATGATGAAAGGATGATGGTGATCAGGAGGAAATCAACATGGCCGCTTCGTCTTTTGCGTCCCAAAGGAGTGCGAATGTGAAAATCAAGAACTACATACAGGAAGGTGTTCTGTTTAAGACGTTTTCAGTCCAGTCAGTTATCAACATCGAACTTCTCTATACATAAAACAGATAAAATAACAGAATGGGTGCTGAGAAAATGAGAATTAATTAAACATAGTCAGCTTCTGAAGATGAAAAGCAATGAAAAGTATGGGCTCTAGTTGGTAGAACTTATTAATACAACAGGGACTGAGATTACATCTCATGACCGTCCGAAAATCGAAATACGACATAGTGAAAAAGCGTCTGCTCATTTTGACTTAACTAAACACTAAATTCCAGTATTTTGATCTCATTTTGCACTACAGGTGTCCACCATTTTGTGGTTCACGGACCAACCTATCACGTAAACGCAAAGTAATATATTAGGAATAGGTGGGTCCCCGTTAAGTGTGTTATGGCCCTATTAATAGACCATTTTCGTGTTCCAAGATACCAATGATAAAAATAGACTGTCACCGCACGTACTCTCGAGCTGAAATAAAATATTCACAAATTCCAGCGTGGAGGAACTGAGTTCTAAAATGAAACAATATATCGAGTTTGATGAAACTATTTCTCGATTGAACTTGATAACATTTTACTTCAGTTCGATACTTAAGGCGGTTTTTACATTATACCGGATTAACAGTAATTCCGGTACGAGTTTATCATGGTTCCATACAAATCGCAGCATTTATTTACACGATATTTCAAAACTTTTCATATCGGAATGGCTCATACTGTCCTGCTGCCGGCTTTTCGCTGCCCTCAAGTTTCATTTCGGTACGAATTTGAATTTGTATCTTTTTCATGTAAAAATCCCATGGATAAAGTTTCAAGAATGAAAGCGATCCGGTATCATCTAAAACACTGCCTAAGGCTGAGCACGTGCGCCGAAAATCTATTTATATCAGCGGTACCTTGAACACGAAAAGGGTCTCTAAATAGGGCCTGTTAACATGCAATCGGATAACCCATTAAGCCGGGACCCGCATATTCATAGTATATTAAGTCTTACTTTGCGTTTACATGATAGGTGTCGGCGCGGGTTGCTTGGGCTGCCATGCCGGGTAGCCCGCCTAGCCGGGTCACCTCTTCCATGTAAAGGGTTTTAGACGGGTAGCCTGCCTAGCCTGATAAAAAGTAAAGGTAAAGGTACCATTATTTAACGTCGGTAGCTCCTTCAGCTCTCTGAAAGTGCTGTTATCAACGGAAGCCGACGGTGCGCCCTTTACCCCTCCCCTGTGTCAGTGCTCCGTTTTAATAGTTTTCAAAGCTACAGCTACACTGATCAGAACAAAGTAGAAACAAACGAAGGCCGCGCACTAACTATTTGAGCTATACGGATCGGATCGTTTTATTCGTAAAACGTTAAAAAGGTAATAAGAGGCAACATTAAAAGTGATAAAAACAAGCCACAAAAAAGAAAATCGGGAGAAAGAGTTGCCAGTGAGAATAGAAGAGCAAAGTACTTAGCGGCCACGTGCTTGGTTGCCCGGGAATTCGGGTTGGTAAGATTGCATGTAAAAAGCCGATTTTTGCGGACCATCGCTCCTTTCAGTCCCATAAACGATGAATAGTGTTTTAGACTCTTCCAACTCAGATTATAGGTTTTCATGCATCAAATTTAAGAGAATATTGCTTTTCACCCTCAGGTAGTGTTCTTTGTTTTGATCAATTTAAATTACGTCACTAACAACAGTCTTGCCGAAAATCTTCGATTAACTTTGTAGCGGCGCTTATTAAATCTGTGGTTCAGGTGCGGCGCTTATTAAACTTGTGGGCCTAGGTGCGGCGCTTATTAACAGTTGAACGGGCTAGGTGCGGCGCTCATTAAACTTATTGGCCAAGGTGCGGAGATTATTAACAGTTGAGCGGGCTAGGTGTGGCGCTTTATAACAGTTGAGCGGGCTAGGTGCGGCGCTTTATAACAGTTGAACGGGCTAGGTGCGGCGCTTTATAACAGTTGAACGGGCTAGGTGCGGCGCTTATTAACAGTTGTCGGGCTAGGTGCGGCGCTTATTAACAGTTGTCGGGCTAGGTGCGGCGCTTACTAACAGTTGAACGGGCTTGGTGCAGCGCTTGTTAACTAGTTGGTCGAGCTAGGTGCGGCGCTTATTAACAGTTGAACGGGCTAGGTGCAGCGCTTACTAACAGTTGAACGGGCTTGGTGCGGCGCTTTTATGGAAAGGTTAAGAAGAGACAAACTTGCTTGGGTTAAAAGAAGTGATTTAGACTTACAATTCCAGAATAATAATCATCTCTTTCGGTCTCTCGAATGCATCCTGTAGATAGATGAGCCGCTTGCTGCTCAACAAATTCATCATCTCCATCTCTTGCAGTACTTCCTTTCTTGACTCGGCTGTTGTACGGATGAACTTGGCCGCAAAAATTGTTCCACTTTTTTTATCCTTGCATTTTCTTACAACACCAAATTTACCCCTATAAAAGAAAAAAACTCATTAGTTGTAACTAATTTACTCGCTCATACATTCAATAATTCGTTCATTTCATCCACACTTCAATCGTTCCACATAAAAGTCAAATCAACCCATCAATAACAACAACAAAAATAATAAAAAAATAACAATGGTAACAACTGCTAACGAGTCACTTCCCCTCGGCTGACGAGGCAACAATTAAAAATATAGAGCTATTGCGTGTACGTAAACTAACCAGTGGAAGGAAAAAAAGTTCTCGATTGCAAGGAAGTGTAACACAATGCACTTTAACGATAGGAAAGACGTGTGAGCCAATCGCAGTATGAGTTTTGGGGAATGGGCCAATCGCAGTATGAGTTTTGGGGAATGAGCCAATCGCAGTATGACTTTTGGGGAATGAGCCAATCACAGCGGGAGTTAATCTTGGTGACGTTATGGCTTTTCAATGTCGCTCGTTGGCACTTAGCGTTAGCTACAACTAGCAGAAAAAGAATAGAATAATACAGTAACTTTATTTGAATCTTTATCTCATCTTTAGCTAGGATTTAATGCTTTGCTAATTACGGAGACTACCAAAAATAACTTGTAATTCAATAGTAATCAATCACTGAACCATACAATTAACTAGTCATCAATTATTTCAGCGTTCCTAAGTTAGTGAACCCCATAAACCCAGACAAAGGAAAGAAAAAAATCTCTAACCCCGGTGGGATTCGAACCCACGACCAACAAAATCCCACCGAGATCAGAGATTTTTTTCTTTCCTTTGTTTAAGTTTATTAGGTTCTTTGTTGATGCTGTAGATCAGCAAAACTTGGATTATAACCCGTTCCAGTGGTTAGGCCTCACTTGAATCCATACATGTTGTGCTTACACATATGTCACTGAAGGACGTCAATACCCTTTGCTAAGTCAGTGAGCATCAAAGTTGTCGGGGAGAGGCCACGAGGCTGACTACAGCTTTTGTTCGAATAGCAATACAAATAGTGATGGAGCGACATGAAAACAAAACTAAACAGAATATTCAAGAGACAGATACTTACTTCCCAAGTTCATCTCCTGACTCGTATACTTCTTCATATTTTTTGTCCTTCTGTAAAACAACAGGGTCGCGCGTCGGGAGGTCCAGATCTCCATCCTCCTCGTCATCTTTGAAAAATTGACAAAACAATCAAATAATCTACTACTACATATCAACTAACATATTGCGTCCCGTTCTCTTTGTCTCCCTACCCCACTATCTCATAGATCATACTTTCTTATCTAATAAGTTGTTATTTTCAACATACCATCATCCCCAGTGCTTGCCCCTCCACCTGCGAACGAGGCAAAACGACATCATTAAAGATACACCAAGAATAATCAAGTAAAACCAATGCCTTAAAATTATTCTCCAAAAGAATCTCGCTAAGCTAACGTTTTAATTCGTAAGACTTTTCCTTGCAACTGACAAAGAATTTTAATTTTAATTCCTGTTCAGGGATTGCCTTTAAAATTCAAACGATTGGCGGCTGAATCAGTAAACTCTCAGAACGTACTGTCCCAGCATGAAGTGTACTGGCCCAAGTTGTAAAGTCCCCTACCCTCTGCGTGCATCTTTCCCTTCTGCGTGTTTGTTTGACTTGCTGGCTCCCTCGAGCTACCAAAGACACTATTTTCTAAGAGGTTACTGACTCCTACTGGCCCAAGAGGGTAAACATACAATCGGCTATCGGGTCGGCGTTAGAACCTTTAGTGTTTTAGACGACAAAAGCACTTACAAGGCCGGTGGAGGTTTTTTCCTCACTTACATTATTTTTCACAAAAAAGTTAATTTTAAAAAAATCGAACCAACCATTTTTAGCTAAGTTGTATTAATCCACCGATCTTATCATTCATTAGCTCATTCACTCAACTCGTACTCATTAATCCGTTCATTCAATCGTACACACATTCATCCATTCACTAATAATCCAATCAGTCGTACCCATTCTTCCATTCACTAATCAAATCACTCATTCATACAATTACTAATCCAATCACTTATCAAATCATACAATCACTTACCCAACCACTCATCCATTCATTAATCTAATCACTCGTACACATTCATCCATTCCCTTATCCAATCAGTCGTACCCATTCATCCATTCACTAACCCAATCACTCATTCATTCATACAATCACGAATCAAATCACTCATCAAATCATACAATCATTAACCCAACCACTCATACATTCACTAATCTAATCACTCGTACACAATCATCCATTTACTAATCAAATCTTTCATCCACCCGCTCATCCATTCGTTTAGGCCAAACAAAAATTAAATTGGTTTTCGATATTTTTTCATAAATCTATAGCTAATTGTAGCTTTCAGAGTGTCCCAAATTTTAAGAGTTTTTAAATTTTTATTTGATTATATTCAGTGCGTCTTTTATTAGCAAAAATGCCAAACCCTGTAGACACGGAAATAAAGCTGTTGTTTTTGGTCACCAAGACAATAAGTTTTTTTTCCAAAATGTTAACAGAAAAGGTCGATTGATATTTAGGCTCAGAGAACAATTTAGGAAGAAAAGGAGGGGGGGGGGGAGACGTACAAGGTTACGATAAATAATTTCTTTACCTTCGACTTTTAGCTTGACCAAGCAACTGTCCTCTCCAACACCATTGGAAACTGTACATTTGTAGTCGCCCGCATCTCCCTCTTCCAAACTGTTTATCACCAGCTGCACAAAGTCTGGAGTACTCTTTATGCTAATGCGTCCGCCATCTTTCAGCTTCTTGTTGTCTTTTGACCACGTGCCGGTGGGAATTGGGTTGCCCGTGATTTCACATTTCAACGTGACTTTATCTCCGACCTTGGTGTTTTCTGCCTTAGCAGCTTTAGTTATTTTTGCGGGAGCTGTGGTAAAGTAATGGATTCTGTTAGACTGTTAGAATGTCTTTAGCTTGTCGATGTCGTAGCCTGTGTAGCGGCTGTATTTTAAGAAGGGAACCAAAGTGTCATTCGAGTAGACCGCGATTTTAAAAGCGCGAGCAGAAGAAAGGCAGGGTTGTACACCTTCAGAACTTCAAAAATCCAGGGTTTTCCAGGGCTATATTTCTATTTTTTCCTTGGTTTTTCCGGGGCTTTTTAAACTCAGAATGAAAATATTAATGTTCAAAATCACCAGTTTAAACGTTTTAAAAATTAATGGCATGATAATTTGTATTTATTGGACTTAATATAACAACGACATGCAAAAATTATGTTTAAAAGTCTTAGTTGTTCTTGAAACGAAAAACAATGCATCATTTGGGAAATCTAGTTTTTTCAAGAAGATTCTATGAAATTTTCCAGGGCTTAATAAAAAATGTCCAGGGCTTTTCCAGGGGTTTCTAGGGATTTCAAGGGCTTAAAAATTTTCCTGGGTTTTCCAGGATTTCCAGGGCCCGTACGTACCCTGGAAAGACCTCTCCCCAGGCTTTTTCTTCACTCGCGCGTTCAAGTTTTATGGCGGCTCGCTCAGTTGACACTCAAAAACAGCTGCTTCGCACGCTTTCGATGTCGCAATTTTATGAACCAACAACTTCTTTGGTTTTGTTTGGAGTCCTCTGTTAACAACTTTAGCTCTGGTAAACGATACACCCTTTTCAATAAAAATACCCGGCTGAGAGCTAAGAACAAATGCCTGGCTAAAGTTTTGATCAGACAATTTTAAGGATTTTATTTAATCCATCAATACTTACAGTTTTTTAATGTTCTTTTGGCAACACTGTACAACAAACTAAGTTAAAGACTCAAACTTAACAATCATTCCCCCAGAAATACCTCTGGAAAAAACCTTATATAGCCATGCTAAGATTCTTTATAGCGAAATGCCTGTTCCCAGGTACAAAGTACAATGTACAGTTACTTTGGTAAACATATTCATGAGAACAAATTGAACAAGAAAGTTAACTCTTCGGCCCCAGTCAGTTAATATCAACACCTTACTTCTCTTTTAGTATTGAAAAAATGAGAGTTGATTAAAACAAAGACAGCAACGGGAAATTAAAAAATCATCCAAACTTATCAAAGAAAAATATCAGCTCTAGTTGGGAGATTTTGATTATCAGTACAACTTGGACTGAAAGGAATGTTTCATGTTGCGACTGTGGCTTCTCTTCGAAGATATTTAAAAACAGTAGGGAAGAAACACTTGGAATGTACAAGCTGAAGCGATGTACTAAAGGGACATTTAAGTGGCTTTTTGACCTTCCTTAACGGAACAAAAACCCTGTTTCTACAAACTAGGGAAACACTGGCCTAGTTAGATACGTAATGATCAAATATTAATCGTCTAAAAATATCTGGGAATACATTTTGAATAAATATAAGAATTGACAACTGAAACACTACGTATAGAGCTTTGAATTACATCATTAATGAACTACTTAATCGACCACTTAGTTCTATTATTGAATATGGAAGGTCAAGTGTCTTAGTTTAGAAACGGATGTACAAAAGATTATTTCAATATGCAAATCTTAAAATTAAGAAAAAAAAAGAAAGAAAAAGACGAAAGAAAGGAAATTTGGAAACAGAGAATTTTGGTCAAAATGAACGCAAGTGAGAGTTATTTATCTCGTTTCAAGGGAGAACACGTAAAATTTTCCGTGGCGTCTTTTTATTCCTTTCCCCAAGCTAAAGAAAACAACCACTCCATGCCTACAGGCAGTCTTTCAAGGAACAGCCGGAGGTAAAAAACTTTTTATCGTAGACGATTAAAAAAATCCCTCTATTTTAAAGCTCCGTTCGTTCTTTAAAACCAAAATGGGAGAAAAAACGCGAAAGAGTTTCAATTTGGCCAAATTCAAACAGAAGACAGCAAAAGTGCAAAGGAGTTACTCGCACGACCCCCCTCGGGATTTCTTTAAAACTGTGCAACCAATTAATATCAGAAGCAACCGTTTTGCTACTAAGACTTTAAGCCACAAGCTTTAGAACGAGTTTTTTACTAAAATTTATCAAGGGAGTGGAAACAGTGCTGGATAAAACTAAGAGGGCGAATAATTAACAAGAGACCCGAAACTTGACACCAACAACTTTCACGAAGGGTTTGATAATTTCGTGATTATCCAGAGAATGCAATTCTGTTGAACGTAGCGAGAAGATCTTTGCGCTAACTTCCGATTCACAGGAAGAAATCAAGGAAAATCTTCAAATCACGGTTGAATCTTTAAAATACAAACGAAGTAGCATTCGTTCCAGATTTCGGATAGCTGTTGACAAAAACAGAGATTATCTAGACGAGCACCACAGGTCTATCTGTTCAAAGAAACCGCGTTGCAGCCCCAAAACAGCTCTTAAAAGCTGTTAATCTCGTAGTTATAGTCTACTTACATTTTTGGGTTCGAGAAGTAGCAGGCATTGCTATAGTGTACGCTCTTCAAGTCATTCAATTCAAACAGTTGTGAATATTCGCAAAACAAGTTGCCGTCTATTGTTAACGGGCACGGCCGAGTTCACTGGCGCAGGCAAGTCTGTGATCTAAGTTTGGCTAGACCCGGGACACGATACCGAAGATTGAAGAAATTACTAGTGTGACTAACAAACAATAAATCATGTCAGTTACAGACAATAGGATCTCACGCAATCACCGTGTGACAACCTTTGAAAATGAGTAAATCTTGATCCGCAGTGGATTCCACTGAGTCACGGAGCTATCATAGGAATATTCAATGGGTTTCATTCATTAGCTACGGGTTACACCAAAATATCTTAAGGCGGACGATTTGAAGACGTGCGGGTAACAATTCGCAGCTTGCTACGAACTTACACCACGATTCTCGCATTGCTGGCATCAAGGCAACGAAACGAATATCTTGATGGCAAAAAGACATCACATAATTGTATTGTTACTGTGTAGAAGTTGAAAGAAATGCTCAGCCGAACTAGTGAATTTTGAGAACCTCACCCGAGCAATTTTTGAGTTTATAGGGAAACTTTATGTAATATTCAAGTAGTGCTTTGGTACCTATAAAGAGCGACGGCGAAAAACCAAGTTGTTTTGTTTGGGTTATACTAGTTTGTTTGTTTTTCAATTTTTAGGGATTAATACAAAAGTTTCGCAAACAAGAATTATGTTCCTGATTTTTAAAAGTTATGGGATTTCAATACAATTTCCAGCTGAGAACTAAGTAAAATGGTAAAAACTCAGTCACGTTCACAATGTATTCTTGGGAAAATCCGCTATTGTTGTCCGAAGGGACGTCGCTTTAGTTCACTCAAATACCAGCAGCGCCGAGCGTTTGCTCATAAATTAGGATGAGAAAGGAAATACCCTACAGAATCTGCAAGACAATGCAAACTCAACCAAACACTCCAATGGCTTCCAGCTGAACACCAAGCCCTTCGCGAGTCTGCAGTTCATGCTGCGAAAAAGCAACTTAAAAATGGAAAGAATTTCGTGGTTATACGAGAAGGATAAGTTACACTTTGTATTTACTTTCTTTCGACACAGTATTTTCGCGTTATATGAAGCTAAAGTCACTCCAGATAAATACAAGAGACCCGTGAAAACCAAAAACAGAAGTTATTGTTTTGTAATTTACTTCCCGGGCTAGCTATCTCAGCCGATATCTGTCAACTCCACAATACTTAACTCACCGTTTACAATTAGCTCCGCCCTCGTTAATTCAGAACCGGCCTCATTCGTGGCTTTGCACGTATATTCCCCTTCATCCTCCGGGTAGGTAGTGGTGATGAATAAAGCTGCATTTTCTCCGTCGAACTCAAACTGAATTCGCCGACTCTCACGTATTTTGTCATCATCAACAAGCCATTCGATGGACGTCTCAGGGTGGGCTTTCAGCTTACACTTCAATCGCGCAGGCTGGCCTTCATTCACTTCCAAATCTTTCAGCTCTTTGATAAATTCTGGTTTAACTGCAATCAAATTCAAAACCACAATCTGTATAATATTTGGGTCAAAAACGAACCGGGGATATTTAATGATACACCCTTTAACTAAGGTCAGACTGTCGCCGGCCAGTGCAAACAATGTCGCTTGGTGGTACGAAGAAAAACTGGCCGCGAGTGGGACACTCAAAACTTCGCCTTATAGGTTAAGAACTCCAATACCAACGGAATTACGCCTTAAGAAAAGTATATAGGGTTCTTAGACGGATCAGGTCCAAAATATTGAGCCACGCGGGAAAACAGAATTTGGCGATGGAATATAAATTCCTTTACTGGTGTTTTGCGTGGGCCATCTGATAAATCTGTCAAAATAATTGCCTACGTACCTCTCTCGCGGCGAGCGCGACCGCTTCTGACTCGATTTGCCGAGTCTGAATCTGGTTTAGTCTCTGAACGTGTACTCGATCTGTAGTTACTAGTGCTGGATGTGTGTGATCGTGCACTTTGCGAATATATTCGACTCATTGTGCAGTAGAGAGCGCCGACAGAGAAAACATACAGCTTATGTAAAATGAGTTTGGCTGACTCAGTTTGACACTAATGGAATGATCAATGAACTTGAACAATCAAAACCAAAACAAATGATCGCTCCTTGGGGCAAAACTTATTTAATGAAGATACAATGGACACAAAGGAACCCAGCAGAGAAAAACATTTTCACTTCTTAGCATTTGCATAAAATGAAAAAAGCCATTTCTGTTTAATTCGGTATTAACCAGACAGATTAAAGTCGGTATTGAAATAACGCTTAGTGATCTGTATAGTAAATACTTCATAATGATACCTCCAGTAATTATCTTTGTTTTATGCCGCAAGGCAATTGGCATTGTTTGCATGCAGTACCTCAAACAGGACTTAATAGAGGCGTAAATCTATTTTTCTCTTCACTAAGCACAATTAGGGAAGTATTACTTGGCATGCACGTCGCAACAAACAAAAACAAATCTCAAAAAGCGCGCAACATTCTTTCCTAATAGTTTATAGATTCCTTTGCAGCTACGGAAATTCACAAAAGATAAACAACATTTACAATTGGAAAAAAAAATTCAACCAACGCCCTCTTTAAGTTATAACGGGTTGAACGGTCAAAGGCATAAAAACTTAGAAGAAATTTCATAAGAACGAGGCTAAGGTTTGCCAAAATTTAAAAACAATTTAATGAGCTTCGGGCTCGATAGCTAATTTCTTATTTTTAAATTTACTGAGCTTCGATCTTTAAACGAACAGAAATGATTTGCAGTTTTCTCTTTTTAAAATCATTGTCATTGCCTTGAATCATACGCTGAAGACGTATATCTGCCCCTGTTAGTTCCTTACAACGTACGCGAGTTTTTATTCGAATTAAACTACGCGTAGAAATAAAAATAATTTAAGCCTAAAATCGCCGAAAATTTAAGCAATTAACCTCGGTCAATTTACTGGTTACATAAGTTTTTTTCAACTGTTGAGAAAGGAGCAAGTATTTTTTTGGGAGGGGGGGAGGGGAGACCAAAAGCAAAATTGGTGCAAGTAAGGTCCTTCATACAGAGTGAATTACACTGTTGGACTAACAATCACTTCTAGACTGGGAGCATTGTGTATCCAGTTAAATTGTATCTGGCGGAGTTCTATTTGCCTTATTCTTTCTACAACCAGGAAAACGGACATTCTTCCTTTCTCTGGCTGACACACATTTGTTGCGAACAAACCTTAGAATGGATACCGATAGGAAAACCAAGGCTTATATGTGTAGAACCACAACGCTTGCCCGACTGATACACAAAAAAAGATATTTGTGAAAATAAAAATTTCTAGCAGGTTTTATCCAAAAAACCTTGCATAAGCACAGAATACTAAGAAAAATTTTCCTTTAAAATTAACCCTCACCCACTCCCCCCACTATTCTAGTGTTCCGTCTTTTAAGATGGTGCTTTAAACAAATTGTGACCGTTTTAGTAACGCCAACTAGTTTTCGCCACGGTACACTTTTTATAATATCTTTTTTTGGGACTGAGGCTAGATGTTAGGAATCCTTTCAGTCCCAATCATTTTCTTCTCACATACCGTAAACGCTTTCGTAAGCCCGGGGGGGGGGGGGGGGGGGGGGGGGGGGGGGGGGGGGGGGGGGGGGGGGGGGGGGGGGGGGGGGGGGGGGGG
>JAOBAT010027234.1:14729-31371 GCA_026413305.1 Hydrozoanthus tunicans | reverse complement strand
TCGGTGAAACGTCGGTGTTCTTGCCTGTAGACATGCGCGCGCATATTATGTAAACAAAAACAATGAAAGGGATCTATTTGTTTTGTTGTTTTATAATTTACTTCTTGTATATTTTTGTTTTAAAGCTCGAAAATGGCAGCAGCTACAATCGAAGCGCTACAGTGAGAAACGGAAGTTCGGCTTTGTTGAAGCACAGAAGGAAGATATGCCACCTGAACATGTTCGAAAAATCATTAGAGATCATGGGGACATGTCAAGTAGAAAGTACAGACATGATAAGCGAGTCTATCTGGGGTTAGTTTTTTCTGTTACTTTTGTATTTATCAAACAGATTTTTATTTAACTTTGAATGAAATGTTTAACCAGAATGAATGATAGACAGTCAATAAATCAATAACTACCCTGTTTTAACATATAACAGTCAGGAACCTGCATTTCTCCATTCTCAAAAATTAATTAAACCCAACTTACAAGGTTTGTGTGTGTAAATTATTCCCCCAGTTTTTACCAGATTCAGTTCAAGATTTAATGCAAAGCATGACAGTAAGCAAAATAACAGACTAAAATTAACCTATTTTTCAAGAAACAATATGTATCATATCTCTGTCGGTAGCTGTGTGTTCAAGAATAATTGCATTTGTATCCAGTTTTGTTTGCCTAAGAAACAGATAAGCATTTTTTGTTCATCGTATTTACCATAATTTTTAGTTGACCAGCTAGCTACAAGTTCTAAAAAAGTATGACTTTATGTTCTTTATGATGTTCTTTATGACATTTTTTGACTCAAGGAGTCACGGGAGAACAGGCAATAGGACTCGAGGTCCCCTTTGAGGCCTGCCACCCGGGACCTACACTTTAACGTCCTTATCCGAGAAAATGCGAAGGTCTAACCATTTGCAGGTGTTAGAGCAAAGGCAGCACCTTCTCCTCAGTTATTTTAAGACCCTGAGTGAAGGTCCAGCACCGGGAATCGAACCCGGGCCTCCCGTACGACAGACTGGCACCTTACCAACTTGACTAACCAGGCGGCGGTTGACTTGAATGACCATTTATAATAAATTAAGTTTATTCCCTGTGTTTCCTTGAAGACAAATGATATGAATCATCCATAATTATTAGCCTTAGCTAATGATTGTGAGAAACATTTAGACAATTCAACTTTATTCAAATGAAGTAGAAATTGATTGTCTTGACACAAGAAGAGAGAGAGATGTTAGGGAGGGTGGTACCCTGTTGGCCATTTTATATTTGTTTGTTTTTATCTTATTTTGGGTGCTATATGGTTATATATATATAAAGTTTACCTCATTTGTGTGTTTGAGTTGAGGTCGACTGTTAAGGATACCTTTTTGGGGTATTCTACAATCCAAAATCTGAAGAACAGTCTTTTTCCTTTAATTTTTTAAATGACCTCCACTTGAATTCTTTATTTTTGAAATAACATTTTTTCTTTTGTTTTTATTTACCCAGTGCACTGAAGTACATGCCACATGCTGTGCTTAAACTCCTGGAGAATATGCCGATGCCGTGGGAACAGATTAGAGATTGCAAGGTGTTATATCATGTCACAGGAGCAATCACATTTGTTAATGAGATTCCATGGGTTGTAGAGCCAATCTATATTGCACAGTGGGGGTATGTTATGTCTTGTAAAGTATAATTGTTTTTATTTGGCCTCTAGTACCTGGAGTTAAATCAGAAAAATAATTTTTATTTTAATAGTAGGTGACAGAGTGGCAGAGTGGTTAGCATGTTCAACTTGTAATCCTAGGGTTGTGAGTTTAAGTCTGGTCAGACCACCTTGTTGTGTCCTTGAACAAGACACTTTTTACCTGATTTGTTCCAGTCAACTTGGCTGTATAAATGAGTTCCAGCTTCTGCTGGGGGCGAACCTGCAATGTATTAGCTGTTGTGGCCTATCCAGGGGAAGTCACTTTAGACTCATCTGCTTAACACTATGGAAACTGGAGATAAACATTAATCAATGGCTCGAAAAAGGATTTAGATAATGATAGCAGTGCTAGCAATGTCCATATTTTGCAGAGTTCAGAATTTAGTTTGTCAGAGGACCACTAATTTGTTCGAACTATGTTCAATCATGTGCCATCCTCTTAAAATAAAGTTGCTATCAATCTATATCTGCCTATGGCTAGTGACTAGGAAAATCTGGCTGGTAATCAGTTTTCTAGCCAGCTAAAAAATCAACAGGGTGCCCTGTTACAAAACATAACAGCTGTTTCTGGTATTGGCACTCAGATTAGGTAGTTGCAAAGCAAGCAGTGTGACAACAAGCTCTGAAATAGCTGGATCAGCAAATTGTTTGTGTGGTTGCTCAAAATGCTAAAGAATTGAGCAGAAAACAATTTTATAACTATATTTTGACTCTGAAAACGACAGGGTGCTAGATGAAAGTGACAGAGTTCTGGATAAAATGACAGGGTGCCAGGAAAAATGACAAAGTGTTGTGCCCTTCCATTTTGGCCTGGCTAGACTGGTACTACACTGGTAGTTACTTTAACCCTTCCAGCCCCAAATAATCCAAGTTGTATGTCGCTAAATTCTCCAGACTAAAACCACATACTTTTAACATTACCAGTTTAGGAGAATTTCGCTTTTTGTCTTCTTTAGCTTTCCATTTTCTCATTACCATAAGTCATTAACTATATACATGTGTATTAATTAGCTCTTGGTAAATTATCATTAGGTAACAGTAAGTCAAATTGTGTTTTAGAACTATGTGGATTATGATGCGTCGGGAGAAAAGAGACAGACGTCATTTCAAAAGGATGCGATTTCCTCCTTTTGATGATGAAGAACCCCCACTTGACTATGCAGATAATATCCTGGATGTGGAACCTTTGGAGGCTATTCAGATGGAATTAGACAACGAAGAAGATGAAAGTGTTTATGAGTGGTTTTATGAACATAAACCTCTGGCAGAGTCTGGGTGAGTTACCTTATTACCCAGAAAGTTGAAGAGATTAACTGTTTGATTTAAAAGATAATGTAAACATGAATTAATTTGCAGTCGAGAATATCCAACAGTTAGTCAAGATTACAAACAGTTGTTTCTTGTATCAGTTGTGCTTTTTAAAGTCTTCCAAGTTTCTTGTGGTAAAGTACGTTGTATTTTATTTCAGAATGTTAAATGGCACATCATATCGCCGCTGGCGGCTGACTCTTCCCATCATGTCAACACTGTATCGTCTTGGCAACCAGCTATTGACAGATCTTGTGGATGACAACTACTTTTACCTATTTGATCTGAAAGCCTTCTTCACAGCCAAAGCTCTCAATGTGGCCATTCCTGGAGGTCCTAAGTTCGAACCACTCATTAGGGACGTCAGCTTCCAAGACGAGGACTGGAACGAGTTCAATGACATAAATAAGATTATCATTCGTCAACCTGTGAGAACTGAATACAGGATCGCCTTTCCATATCTGTACAACAGCCTGCCACTTAAAGTCCATCTGCCCTGGTAAGATTAGAATCTTCTATTAGAGCTTTATTTTTCTTGAGTGGCAGTTGTTCATTCTTTAGCTGTTTGATGGGAACTTAAAAAAAAGTTATCCCCCAGAAATAGTTTGGAGAGTAATAATTAACTTGAATCAACCTACCTTACAAAAAGTCAATAAAGTTTATTGTAATCAATGAAATTTATTGTGCCATTAAGGGTTCTCACTGAGTTCTCATCATTATGATAGTTGATGGTAGAAAAAAATTAAATTTGAGCCACTGAATGCGGGTGAATATCTTCACAGAAATGTGTGGCAGATGTTTGGATCTGTGGCAACATTAACAATGGTGCATTACTGTGCAGTGCCCATGACCAAGTTTGTTGATGGACAGCTCATTTCACCACATAAATTCAGCTGTAATAACTATTAAGTAAATGTTATATAGTGACTGTGTTAAGCTTAGGTCTGTTTGTTAGAGTGACAAAACTACCTTTTAACACCTTTCTCCTAAAGTTGTTTGTGTCTGTGAGGGGTAAGTAAAATAAATCATATCAACTTTGTTTATTGAGACATTATAGTGCTGTGATATTTGCTGTTATTGGGACATCTTGTCCCACGACAAGGCCATCTCATCTAGGTGATTTGCTTACCTTGTAAGTTGCATTTTGAGAATTTTCAGACAAATTAGAATAGATTTGAAGACTTTTCTACTTTTTGATAATTGAGATTAATCCATGCTTAGCCAATGAAATGCTCCTGTGACACAATCTTTATGGGCCAAGTAAAAGTAAGAGAGACAAAGTGAACTAAAAGCCTAGGACTTCAGTTGAGAACATATCTTGATAAAACAGCATTTTGCATTTCAGATTTGGACAGACATTTTCAAATTAAAAATAATATTGGCTGTAAGTAAAGAAATGTGTAGAGATCAGCTGTTTTTCTGTTGCATTGCAGTAATGGTCGCCATCATTACAAATCATCTGCTTGCAAGCCCTTCCTGTATAATAGATAGTTTACTAGGAAATAAGTGACAAATGATTCAAGATAAGGTTTTTTGAGCATTGATACAATTTATGTATTTGGGGCAAGATGACTAAGAACAAGATGACCACGGGAGAGCCAAGTTACCAATTATGGGAAATATGAAAATTTTACCAGTTACAAGCACTGCTTTCTTTTCAATTTGCAACTGTTAACCATCTGATTCAGTGGCTTCAAAAAACTTGTAGCAGCTGGAACAGATAGGGAAGAAGTTGAATGCCTATTATAATAACAATAGTCAACATTTTGTTAAGAATTTTTAAAATCAAATTAAAATAATAAATTCTAAACTGATGATTTGTTTCACAAGGTACCACCACCCAAGTGTTGTCTACATCAAGACAGAAGACCCTGATCTACCAGCATTCTATTTTGACCCTTTGATTAATCCCATAGCCAATCGACATGCTGTCAAGGTACACCATTCCATATTGAGTGCTAGACAGCCATTGGCTTGTGGAAGTCTTTTCTGTATGTTGTAATTAACTTACCAGAAAAACACCCATTTCTTTTTTGGATCTTGGTGAAGCATTATTAAGAGGCTGTCACTTTGTTGTGGATTGACTTTTGACCAGTTTAACTTCAAGACTAACAAGAATTGTATAGTCTGTATCTCCAATATTTTGTGTTCCATTAGGAATATTTCTGCTATTGTCATCTAATATGAATGGATATACCTTTATTTGATTGGTTTCATTGTTTTATTCTTAAAGAGCCATAAAAAGAGTTGTGTGTAAAAATGACATCAGCTGAAATATTATATCTTTCCCAACTTTAACACAAACTTGAACTGAACAGTTTAGGCACTAATAAATACAGAAATTCATTTAATGAAAATTATACTTTTTTCAAATTCCATTCATTTAATAACATGTTATTGTTTAATGTTTTTGTCACTAATTGAATTGCTTGTTACTCCTTTCCAGGCGACTGAGACTTTACCAGATGATGATAACAGTTTTGAGTTACCAGAGGATTTTGAGCCTTTTCTTCAAGATACTCCCCTGTACACTGACAACACAGCAAATGGTGAGTACAGCTTAAAGACACTAGTGTGACACAGTGCTGGTGGTTTGGGTTTTTATTAAACCCTTTAAGAAAGTTGGCACTAAACAAAGTTCAAAATAAAAGCCAAATCTCCAAAACTGACAATGTGTTAGCTTATCCTAGCTGGGGGAGTTTACTGACTCAACTTCAGTCATGGTCAGTGCTTGAAGGTTAAATTGATTCCCAAGAACTTTCCTTCAAAAAAGTAGCTGGAGCTTCGATGCATAGTTTACAAGCCAGAAGATTTCAAATAATTTATCATTGGAAACCAGTTTTCGGTTTGTTGTATCAGTTTCATGAGAAACTGTCGGAAGCTGGTTATTTTTTGTTCTGTAAATTTCGATCATGGCAATTTCTTTTACAAGAGAGACTAAAAAAAAGTAGTGTTGGAATTTTAATAATTACTGCATCTCTAATAAGCCAGTACTATATCTACTGACATGAATAGCTATGTATGGAAACTGATAGCTAACATAGCTTTACAATTTAACATGGTTTATCATATGATATTAAATTACAAATTTGAGCAACTGATTCTGTTCACATTTTACCCAATTTAACTTTACCGATTTTTTGACCTCCTCATTGACAGGCATTGCCCTGTTGTGGGCACCTCGACCATTCAACATGCGGTCTGGAAGGTGTAGACGCGCCATTGATGTACCTCTTGTCAAAACCTGGTTAGTTTTGCATAAAGATTTATATTCACACTATATACTTTGATTTGTTTTCATTGCCATATCTCTACTTGAAAAAAGAAACATAAATCAAGACCAAGCACTTAAAGTTATTGTTTGTCTGTAGGTACAGAGAGCACTGTCCAGCTGGTCACCCAGTGAAAGTACGAGTGTCGTATCAAAAGCTGCTTAAGTGCTATGTGTTGAATGCTCTCAAACACAGACCACCAAAGGCACAAAAGAAAAGGTAACATGTTAGTTCTCAACAAGTGCAATACCAGATGGGCTTATAGGCAGAGCAATGAGATAAAACTTAGCTGAGAAACAAACTAAAGCATCATACCATTACATTTAGAATTACTGTATACTTATGTTGCAAAAAAACCTATAGATAACTTTGATGTTTAAAAAGAAATGAAAAGGGAACATACTTATACAATAGTTGGGCTTATAAATGGGAAGTTATATCTCAGCGGGCTTATATCCAGGATATTGTCTTCATTGACAAGTGAACTTTTTTTTTGGGGGGGGGGCTTTTAAATGCGGGATTTTACTTATTTGGCTCATGGAAGTTAGGCATAGCTTAGTTGGTAAGTACTAACCTTTTAGAGCTACAAGTCCCAATTTGATATTCAGTGACCGATTGCATGTCCCAACTTACTTCTGGCAAGTGTATCTATAGTTTGGAATACCCATAAAATTGAGTGCTGAGGAAAGGCAATGGTTGACTACTTGCAGGCTATAAAAGCTAATTCAAATGTAGTTACATATTAAATCATTTGCTACAACATCTTAGACATAACAATTTTAGCTATTAAAGAACTAACATGTTGCTCTTTTCAAAGTGTTTCTGCTGATTTTGCTGATTATACCAGACACAATTTATTTTCTTAGGTACCTGTTCCGCTCGTTCAAGGCCACAAAGTTCTTTCAAACAACCACTTTGGATTGGGTGGAAGTTGGTCTGCAAGTCTGTCGCCAAGGATACAACATGCTGAACCTTCTGATACATCGCAAGAATCTGAACTACCTCCATCTTGACTACAACTTCAACTTGAAACCAGTCAAAACTTTGACAACAAAGGAGAGAAAGAAATCCAGATTTGGAAATGCTTTTCATTTGTGTCGTGAGATTCTGAGGTTGACTAAGCTGGTTGTTGATTCACATGTTCAGTATCGACTCGGGAATGTTGACAGCTTCCAAGTATGTAATATATTCTGAGGACATTTTAGTTATAAAATTTTCTGGCCATTGCCAACTAGTTTTAAATATTCTCATTCTATGTGTAGGTTGTTAATAAAAATTACTGACTAAGTAAGGCCAGAAAAAAATGAAGAGCTCATATTCACAGTGCATACACTAAATTTTATTGAAGCATGTTAAATGGATTGAGTTGTTAATTAATTTAGACATAAAATTCTGTTTTATGGCACTCATTGTTTTTACTTGGACTGCACACATCAGGGTTTAATGTGCTTATCTGAGCACTAAAACTAAAATATTAGGAAAATGAAATTAAGACAACATTTCCGAGGAGAAGATCTTTCATTTTACAGCCTATTTTTCGCTGTATATGTAGACAGCCATCTTGTTGTGCCTAGACCCTTTCGTAGTTCCAGCTTTCAGGTGTACTGTGTTCTTAACACTTGGTATCCAGTTCCCTTTTATTCACATAGAATTGTTGTTAAAATAATTTTTATCTGTTTTCAGATTTAAATGAACATTGGGCAAGTTAACCTAGGATTAAACTGTTAATCAACCTTTGAACAACATGGCCCTTTAGAGCTTGAAAATACTTTTAAAAGTTTCTGAAACAAGAGTCTTATGTATGAAAACTGAAAAACACTTGCAATACCTTTTAGAGGTGTAAATTGATATTGGTTTCATTATGTTTTATTAAAGTTGTCGGACGGCCTTCAGTATGTCTTTGCCCATGTTGGCCAACTGACCGGTATGTACAGATACAAGTACAAACTGATGAGACAGATTCGAATGTGCAAAGATCTCAAGCATCTTATTTACTACAGATTCAACACTGTGAGTACAGCAGTAATTGTAGTTGTAGTTATTATTACAGGTCATTTATTGCAATGCATTTTTTGTATTTTAGTTTCTCAAATCAGGCAACAGTAGCTAAGTTATTAATGATAATAAACTAAATTTATATTGCGCAAATATCAATAAGGCATTTTCGAATGTGTATGAGTTAGACCCATTAAAGAAATTTTTTTTAAAGTGTCTATAATTACAAAATAAAGCAGATATAGTGCACATTCTGATTGGCTGTGGTGATTCACTCTGAGCCATTTGTGTGGCATTTTTATAAAAGAAATATAAAATTCACTCGCTTGCCTGCTCAATGATAGAAACACTTATGAAGTTATTCATTCTTTCAAGAAGTGCGAGAAAATCTTGCCTGCAGCTTGTTTTCTCTAAGTGTTTTTCTCATGACTAAGAAATGCTTATGAGTTTCTATCACTGTTCAACAGAGCATACATGCTTGTTTTGTAATTCTATTTTATAAAAAGTGTGCCAAACTATGTTCTTTTTGGCAATTCAAGAGTCAGGTGTAGAGCGAATGGAAGTCAAATCTGATTTAAACTTGAAATGAGTTCACCTTGGGTTTGTAAAGAAGGTAGAGATAGAGTGGAAGAATTGATATTTAACTGATTTAATGTTTAACTCAGTTTGATATGACCTTAGGTGTTTGGCCTACTAATAGAGAATATGAGTTTACTATTGTTGATAACTGTATAATTTGGTTGTTATTTTACTGTTATATAGGGTGCCGTTGGCAAGGGACCTGGTTGTGGATTTTGGGCCCCAGGATGGAGAGTGTGGATGTTCTTTCTTAGAGGCATCGTGCCCCTTCTAGAACGTTGGCTTGGAAATCTTCTTGCTCGACAGTTCGAGGGGAGACACTCCAAAGGTGTTGCAAAGACAGTGACAAAGCAGCGTGTGGAGAGTCACTATGACCTTGAGCTAAGAGCAGCAGTCATGCATGACATTTTAGACATGATGCCAGAGGGTATCAAGCAGAACAAAGCCCGTGTGATCTTACAGCACTTGAGTGAAGCATGGAGGTGTTGGAAAGCTAACATTCCTTGGAAGGTATCAATGGCAGTGTATGAGTTTGTTTCCATAGTTTTGTTGCAATTGGATAAAGCAAAACTAGTGATGGCCAAAATGGACAATTTTGTTAGTTAAAAAAGAGCCTCCTATTATGATAAACCAAGTAAATTATGATTACCGTTAGCAAGTTCAAAATAGCACCAGCTGCTCTGTAATATTTGACATTTTCTGTTTTTGAAGCCAAAAGTTACCTGTTTCTTCAAAGTAGTAAGTAAAAATCCGTATAGAGTTAGCTGCCAAGATTCGTGAGTCAAAAAAAATTACATTTGGGACCTAGAATGTGAGTTTTTAAGCACCATAGTTGCATCAAAAAGGAAAACATGATCGGCAGTGAGATGAACAAGATTTGTTCATATAGCTGGCTGGTGATTCAGCAGATCTTCAGACACGAATTGTGTTAAATGCAGAAGAAGCATTGACAAAAGACATCACGAAGCCGTTGAAGGCGTAATGCAACACACCTGCTTTTATCTCCAATCACATGAGAGTCCTTAAGTACTGCTAACAAGTAGTATTTATTAAGAAAAATTGAAATCTCTTTAATCAATGTAATCTGACAGTTTTTTGGTGATAGTAGTGACATTGAAGTTGCAAAATTTTTTCTTTTTAATTTATTAATAGGTACCTGGTTTGCCAACGCCAGTGGAAAACATGATCCTTCGTTATGTGAAGGCTAAAGCAGATTGGTGGACAAACACAGCACATTACAACAGAGAGCGAATTCGCAGGGGAGCCACTGTTGACAAAACTGTGTGCAAGAAAAATCTGGGTCGACTCACAAGATTGTACTTGAAAGCTGAACAAGAGCGACAGCACAACTATCTTAAGGTAATTAGTTCTGATTGAAGGGTGGATAACTTATGAAAATGTTATGGGTGGTGGAGAGATTATCTTGAGATTTAAGCTATTTGAGAATGTGGATAGAAGTTTATCTTTTGGAGTTCTTTTTAAAACAACCTTTTTATTGAAACTAGTATTGCCATGTCAGCTTGTTTTTTAAACATGAATTGTAGTATAAAATATAGCTGCAGTATATCTTGTTGTTGACCCAAAATATTGCGTTTGTTTGCTACAGGATGGCCCTTATATCTCAGCTGAAGAAGCTGTTGCTATCTACACCACAACAGTCCATTGGCTGGAGAGTCGCAGGTTTTCTCCTATACCTTTTCCCCCTCTCTCCTACAAACACGACACAAAACTCCTCATCCTGGCATTGGAGAGACTCAAGGAAGCTTATAGGTGAGAAACGAGCTTAGTTTGTCTCCAAAACATGCAGTAGTATAAGCTAAGACAGTTTTTGTTCAGTCTCTGCCACCCTCTCCTGCAACCATTGTCAAGGTTATAACTTTTTTGTCATAGTTAAAAACCATTGTCACAACACCAATAACTGTAAACTTTGTATACTTTTGTTTTTGTGCTTTGTTCCAGCCAACACTAATGCATAAGTAAATGCCAGCAACTGCCAGGGACTAACTTGGTTAACATGTTTGAAACTTGAAATCAGTGCTTGAAAAAATATATATTAAATTTGTACTAACTGTCACAAAATTAAATGCAACCAAAGCAATTTTTCTTAGCTGTACCAGTTATCCCATTTTTGTCATCACTTCAGTCATAAAGTTAGCATACTTTGATAAGAGCTGATGATTGTTGAAGCTTACTGGTCACTTATGGTTATTGTAGTTATAACATGAGGTTAATTGTTTTTGAATCTACAGTACTGGTAGCTAATAGTTTGTGAAGCTATAAGACTTATCCCAGAAGGTTATTGAAGCTACAATGCAGGCCATTAGTGAATAAAAACATTGTGCTAGTGATTTTTTCAAGAGCAAATTATTTTGTTTGTTGCAGTGTAAAAAGTCGACTGAATCAAAGTCAGAGAGAGGAGCTTGGCTTGATTGAACAGGCTTATGATAATCCACACGAGGCACTCAGTCGCATCAAGCGTCATTTACTTACACAGAGAGCCTTCAAGGAAGTTAGTATCAATGTTCTCATCATGGTGATAAATTTACAAAGTCATTTTTGTTGTAACTTATGCAATAGGTGTGAATACAAATGGATTCCTGAATTATGTGTTAAATTGCTTGAATTTGACAGCATTGAAAAAGTTGAAACTCATCTTACATCTTATGCAACTTGAGTCACTTTTTGGCTTAGCAATAAATTGTTATGAAGAGTATTACACATCAGTTTGTTAGTATGCAACACGTACTATAAATTCTTAGTGATTGTTCAATGTTCACTTTACATTTCTCCTGATCAGAATAGATTCATTTTTAATTATCTGTAAAGCACAAAAGTGACAACAGGAAATAATTAGAATGTACACAGTGATTGGTTTCTACAATTTAACCACACTTGCTATCATTTCCTCAGGTCGGCATTGAGTTCATGGATCTGTATAGCCACTTGATCCCAGTGTATGATGTTGAACCACTGGAGAAAATCACCGATGCATACCTGGACCAGTATCTGTGGTACGAGGCTGATAAAAGACGACTATTCCCACCTTGGATCAAACCTGCAGACACTGAACCGCCACCCTTGCTAGTGTACAAGTGGTGCCAGGGTGAGTGTTAAATGCAAGATAGAACTTTTTCCTAAATGGCAATGACTTTAATGTTCTTTTGTGTGTATTTAAACGAGCCTTACAAGCCTTGTTCTTGTGTTAAAATTTCAAAAGAATGAGTTGCTTAAAGCAAGGCTAAGCAGGCTAACTAAATTTGAATGTGTGAAAAAGAGTATTGAAATCACTGCCACTTGTGATAAAGTCTAAACCATAAATGCTCTACTGTACTTTGCCTTTTGAAAGGTGCTTGATTACTATTAGACCTTCCAGACTGGGGTTTTAATGAGAT
Organism: Hydrozoanthus tunicans; assembly: GCA_026413305.1. Lineage (NCBI taxonomy): Eukaryota > Metazoa > Cnidaria > Anthozoa > Zoantharia > Hydrozoanthidae > Hydrozoanthus > Hydrozoanthus tunicans. The sequence goes on along the minus strand of JAOBAT010027234.1, from coordinate 19,153 downwards.
AGGAGCCAAATGCAGAAACACAAAATGAAGTTGTAAATATCGAATATCCTTAAATTAGTAACTGAGTAAGTACGTGTTTCTCCAGTGTTATAATCAGCACTATCCGAAATTGAACTGAAACAGATACAACAGTTATAGTTTGACAAGAAGTGATTGTACTTGATAAAGCAATGCTGGAAGAGCAATTAACCAGTAACTGAAACAATTCAGACAAGCAACAAAAGGAAGGACAATTAGTATAAACAGTATGTGCAAAAATAATATGGTTTTTACATTGTGATGAGATTATTTTGTGAACTGATATTGCATGTGCTTCTGGTTGGCTCTACTGTTCATAGAATTTCGAACTTAATGCATGTAGGTTTTGTTTAAAATAGTAAGTTTAATGAGCATTGCTAGTTTCCTATAGTAACGTATTTCTTTACGTCTAAATTTGTCCTCCAGGTATCAACAATCTGCAGGATGTGTGGGAAAGCCAGGAGGGCGAATGCAATGTGATGATGGAGTCAAAGTTTGAAAAGCTCTATGAGAAAATTGACTTGACTCTTTTGAACAGACTGCTTCGCCTGATTGTGGATCACAACATTGCTGATTACATGACAGCGAAAAACAACGTGGTAATAAACTACAAGGTAAGCACAGCTTCTTTTTACGGTCTTACATGATACTACGATCTGTTATTTTCTATGATACGGAAAGTAGAAACCAAATGGACCAACTTCGGAGCTGTTTAAGTGAAAGGAGAATTATACAAGGTTTTTAATCTCTCTCTTTCTTTGTCTGTCCTCTTTGTTCCTTGCTGGAACATAGGCCTTTTACTAGTGCATCCAACCTGTCCTGTTGTTTGACGTTCTCTTGCATTTTGTTCATGTGATGCTTTTGCTTTCAGCTTTATCATGTATATTCTCCTCAAGCTTTGTTTGGGGCACCCTCTCTTCCATTTTACCTCATGGATTCCGCTCTAGTGCAACTTTTGCGATATTTCCATCTTCTCTCCTGAGTATGTGTCCAGTCCATCTCCAAGATCTCTTTAATCTCTGTTTCTATGGGCTTGTCTAGTTTGTTGCCACAAGTCCTTGTTTCTTATCTTCTCAGGCCACCTAATGCTGAAAATGCGCCACAATAGTGATTAATACCTGATCTCTTATATTAAAGTACCTTTTAGTCTCCAGGTCTCGAATCCATATAGCAATACCAACTTGACATTTGAAGAGAAGATCCTCAGTTCTGTTTTTGATGATAGGGAACATGAATGCATGTCTTCCTTTACACGAAGATATCAAACTTTTTAATAGCCATAAATAATTACCAAGTTGAAAGATATTCGTATGGAGTGTATGTGGTTACTACATATGGGGATACACAAACTAGCTTGGGTGCATGTACACATGTATAACAAAAGACAATTTTGCATGCCTTTTAAACGTTGTTTATGAAATTACCTCTGAAGTAGCCATGGATCACAAAAAAGGGTAGATGGGTACTGTCACCAAGGTCCCGGCTGTTAACAAACCTCCACATGACACAGAAATAGTGTGAAAAGATTGACATCACGATATGATTTAGAAAACAGTAAGACAGATGTTTAAGGATTATTGTATTTTATCATGAATAACATGTCAATTTTTTTGTGGTACTCTTCATGTTTACAAAGAAACTTCAACATCATAGCTTTCAATGACCAACGTGTCATGGTTGAAAACAAGAGAATTAAGATCATCAAAGAGATTCAGAAAAACACTGTCATTTTAAAGCCTGACAAGGAAGAAAGTGTTGTTCTTGTCAACAAAGCCGATTACATTCAGTTTACGCCATCCCTATTTTCTGATCGCAAGAAGTTTAAAGTAGTTCCAAATGATCCAATGTCATGACTGAAATCTATCCAGCGTTATTTAAGATCTCTTCTTAATCGCACCGAAGTGTCTAAAGTTGAATATGAAATAATGCGTCAACAAAATGCCGAACCAGCCCAAGCACATGGTCTCCCCAAAATACACAAAGAGTTTCAACATTTATCTAATTACTGACCAATTATTGACATCACCGGTACAACGCACTAATATGTAGGCAAACATCTTAGTGAGTTGTTGTTCCTACTGTTACGACTGTTAAGACTAATTTTAAAAAACAAATTACTCCTTAACAGGACATGAACCATACAAACTCATATGGCATTATCCGAGGGCTGCAGTTTGCATCCTTCATTGTGCAGTACTATGGTCTGGTGCTTGATCTGCTCGTCCTTGGCCTGCAAAGGGCCAGCGAGATGGCTGGACCACCCCAGTTGCCCAATGACTTCCTGACCTTCCAGAATGTCGACATTGAAACCAGTCATCCAATCAGGCTTTACTCCAGATACATCGAAAGGGTTCACATCTTTTTCAGGTTCGTCATTTACATTGTTCAAGCACATTTCATGACCTGGTATTGCTGTACATACAGTTAACTCAAGAAGAAAATTGATTTGATCGTTTGTGCCTTGGAGGTTACATTGAACAATACTTTTTGCTGAGCTTATTCAATGCACTTTTTCATTGCTTGAGGGGAAATCTGGAAGATAGGCATCTGTTATTTTAGCACAAAAACTTGAAATAAGTAAAACATATTTACAAAAAGTCAGAAAAAGTGAGTAATTATAAATGGCACTTCATGTTAGAAGGGACAAATCAGTTACAATATATCAACTACTCCCAATGGAGCACCAAAGGAGAAAAGTTTATCTAAAGCACTGTAACACGATTAAAACTTCGAGTTTTTTTTTTCAGTTAGAGTTAGTGGCTGTCAAAGTATTTTATGATGTCGATGATTATGCCGAGATAATGGTAGTGGTAGTGTAGATGGTGTGGCATTAAAGAGCTAACCTTGTCTGCTGTAGAAGATTTTATGACATTGATGTTTATGGTGGTGGTTTATATGATAATAGTAATAGTTATGACAATAGAGCAAAAAAAGTTGTTGGGTACAGACGTGTTAACTGCCATATGTGGTTTAATTCATTCCATCTCGCTTACCAGGTTCACAGCTGAGGAAGCTCGTGATCTGATTCAGCGATACCTGACGGAGCACCCAGATCCAAACAATGAAAACATTGTTGGATATAACAACAGAAAATGCTGGCCAAGAGATGCCAGGATGCGGCTCATGAAACATGATGTTAACCTCGGTAGAGCTGTCTTCTGGGACATCAAAAACCGTCTGCCACGGTCCGTTACCACATTACAGTGGGAAAACAGTTTTGTTTCGGTGTACAGTAAGGACAACCCCAACTTACTCTTCAACATGTGTGGTTTTGAGTGTCGCATTTTGCCTAAGTGTCGCACCACATTTGAGGAGTTCACCCACAGAGACGGGGTGTGGAACTTGCAGAATGAGGTTGGTGTTAAAAAGTTTCAATGTGGTTTTTATCTTTGTCCTTCTTCAGTAAATCTAGATTTGTCCTAGTTCATAGCAAATGAATTTGTTTAAATTAATGTCTAATTTTGTTGAACCCCAGGTGACTAAAGAAAGAACTGCTCAATGTTTCCTACGAGTTGATGACGAGTCTCAGGGACGCTTCCACAATCGTGTTCGCCAGATTCTCATGGCATCTGGATCAACGACATTCACCAAGATTGTGAACAAGTGGAATACAGCTTTGATTGGCCTCATGACCTACTTCAGAGAGTCAGTTGTTAACACACAAGAGCTGCTGGACTTATTAGTGAAGTGTGAAAACAAGGTAAGGTAGCTGAGATTTGAAAAAGGTTATATTTTATATTGTTTGGGTTTTTTAGATTTTTTAACTTTTTTTTTGTTTTTTCTCAATGAAAGAGATGCATAAACATGAAACAAAACGTAACTGAATGCAACTGTGTAGATTGTTCTTTATATTGAAGCAAGGTATTAGGTACCTATGTGCTTTATACATTTAGAACTTAAATCTAATCCATTATCTTCCTGTTTTGTAGATCCAAACCCGTATCAAGATTGGTCTGAACTCCAAGATGCCAAGCAGGTTCCCGCCAGTAGTATTCTACACACCCAAAGAGCTCGGTGGACTTGGCATGTTATCCATGGGTCATGTGCTTATACCACAGTCAGATTTAAGGTAAGAATTCTCTAGTTTTATTCTTCACAGTTAGATTTAAGGTAAGAACCCTTCGGTTTAATTCTACTCATCAAAGAGCTTGATGGACTTTGCATGTTATCCAGGGACCATGTCCTCATACCACATTCAGATTTAAGGTAAGAATCCTTCAGTTAAATTCTACTCACCAAAGAGCTCGATGGACTTTACATGTTACCCATGGGCCATGTCCTCATACCACAGTCAGATTTAAAGTAGGATTCTTCAGTTGAATTCTTCTCATCAAAGAGCTCGATGGACTTTGCATGTTATCCATGGGCCATGTCCTCATACCACAGTCAGATTTAAGGTAAGATTC
>JAOBAT010027234.1:0-14629 GCA_026413305.1 Hydrozoanthus tunicans | reverse complement strand
CACAGTCAGATTTAAGGTAAGATTCCTTCAGTTGAATTCTTCTCATCAAAGAGCTCGATGGACTTTGCATGTTATCCTTGGACCATTCCCTTATACCACAGTCAGATTTAAATTCTAGACAAACTCAAAGAGCTGATTTAACTCAGCATTTCTGGTTAAAAGTTTTTAAATCCTCCGTCTTTTTGTTAATGTTGGTGTGACCATTATAGTTTAAAAAAATGATACTGTTCGTTTTTACGACAAGTTATATGTTTGGGGATGATATTTGAACTCGGACTGACAGAAGACAAAAACTAATTTTTGCAATTACTTGTGATAAAAATTGGTTTCGTTGTTCTTCAAAGGTGGTCCAAACAGACTGATGTGGGAATCACTCATTTCCGTTCTGGGATGAGTCATGATGAAGATCAACTTATTCCAAACTTGTACAGGTGATTATAAAATCTTCTCTTCTTGTCTTTTCTCTCCCTCCCCACGTTTTATTCCACCAATTTTTTTCAAATCTATTCCCTCTTCTTAGAACTACATAAAAGACTTTCTGAACTATTTTAGGTAAGTTGTTAGGAAAATTGTTACTCGGTCAAGAAAACGTCCAGAAATTTTTTAGTTATTTGTATGTGTGACAACAGCTTTCAATAGCTAGTGTATGATGTCGTTACAGAGAGTTAAAATAATTTTGCTTGATGTTTTTGCTAGTAACTAACATCTTTCCTTTCTTCAGGTATATTCAACCTTGGGAAAGTGAGTTTATTGATTCGCAACGAGTGTGGGCCGAATATGCGCTCAAACGGCAAGAAGCAAATGCACAAAATAGGTAAGTAAATGTCTGGCATACATAGCTGACACTGGCTGAACTAACAATATTTGTAGTAATGCTTGTGGTCATATATTTTTGAGAAAATTTAAATTGTTAGCGTAAATAATTGTAGCTAGGGGAGCTAAGTTTTGCTATATTTAATAAAACTCTATCTGCATCATTACACGATTGGATTTTTCCAGGGTTTTTACAGGTCGTGAAAACCAAGACAAGTTATGAAATAACAAAATTTCAAAGTCCATGCTTGTAAAACCTTGAAAACGAATTTTAGTTTTCAATTTTTATTTTCTAGAATTTTTAAAAGTTATATGTAAGAAAGCAACACTCGAAAATGAAAGATGTGTTCGCCGCAAAAAATAGACGTTGGTTCTTGAATGTAAAGTGAATATAAATGACATTGATACACCTTTTCCTGACACCATGTGAATTACTGAAAAAGCTTATTTTAATGCACTATAAAGCGATGGAATTAACGTTGATTCTTGAATGCAAAAGACACTTGATCATCTCCTGACACCATGTGAAAAATTAATGAGAGCTTTTACAAAGTCTATTTATCATTTTTGCTCCATTAACTTTGTTTAATTAGTTTTCACAGTAACCTTTTTTTATGATTGTCAATATTTTGGAATCTTTCATACTGCGAAAACTGAGTCGCGCCAAGATGCTTAAACAGCAAGGTTCATGTTATTGAAAACTGTTGCAGGCGATTGACACTGGAGGACTTAGAAGACTCCTGGGATCGTGGTATTCCTCGCATCAACACATTGTTCCAGAAAGACAGACACACACTTGCCTATGACAAAGGATGGAGAGTCAGAACTGATTTTAAACAATATCAGGTTCGCACTCCACTGCTTTTTTATTTAAATAATTATGCTAATATAATTACACATAATGCGTGTTAATTTTACCCCAACAAATATTGAAAGTACAGTGTTTGGATTTTTTGCTTTTTTTTGTTACTTATATTCATTAAGCTTAAGGTTTCCCACAAGATAGATCAGGTGGAATAACTTTAAGTTGTACGTTTGTTAAATCATGTAACAACAGCTAGAAGGTTAAGCTTTGTTTCCGCGGCTAATAAAGAAAAGTGGTAACAGGGTTCGTACTCCACCTGGGGAGCCTGGAAATTCTTGAAAACCGTTTTTTTTAGAGCCACTTTAGAAAAGTCTTTATTTTTAAGTTTGCAGTTCACTTAGTGTAATTTGTGCCGATGGAAAGGTCATAAATTTTGTCCTTTATATAACACCAGAACAACATCACTACTCGATCGTGAGTCGCATTCAAACTTGCCGCATTCCTGATTTGATAATAAAAGTCTGGATGCAAGTCTGGAAAAAAGTTCGTATTTAGGTGAACAAATTGACTTTATCTTGCAATGTCTCCCAATTATCAAGACCTTCAGTACACTTTGAAATTACCTGAAAAGTCCTGTAATTTTGTTTTGAGCGAATGAGAAGAAACCTGTAGTGAGGAAAAAAAGAAAAATCGGTTAGTGCTTGGTCATGATTTCGAAAGAACCTTTGAAACCGTGTCTGTTTTCTGTTACATTAGACGTTATCCAGGTTTTTATCGAACCTCAAAAACCCTCGGGATATAAATTTGAGGCCTTTACTTTGATGATAATTTTTTTAATTACTTGCTTTGTAATGACTGCTATCGTGAAATTAGTAAATAATTTTTTCCCCCAGATCTCCAAACACACATTTTATAATGCCCTTGTTCAGCTTCAGACACCATGTTATTTTGCCGTCAGTTTCAGAGACGGACTTTCTGGTTTTAGGGGGGGGAGGGGTTTTGTTTTCTATTTATCCAGCGGGAAAACTTCAACCCTAGTTATAAGAGAGAGAGCGAGGAAAGAAGCAGGTTGGCGTACATTGGAAGAGGCAAAAAATATGATAGCCAACAGAAAGAAATGGAAGCATTCTGTGGAGGCCTATGCGCCACGAGGCGTCTAGAAGATAGGTGAAGTTAGTTATATTTGGTGACATCAGTTTATTGATGATTTTCATCACCCCTCTGTAGGTGTTGAAACAGAACCCGTTTTGGTGGACTCACCAGCGACATGATGGCAAACTGTGGAACTTGAACAATTACCGTACAGACATGATCCAGGCCCTGGGGGGTGTGGAGGGTATCCTTGAGCACACCCTGTTCAAAGGCACCTACTTCCCCACCTGGGAGGGTCTGTTCTGGGAGAAAGCCAGCGGCTTTGAAGAATCCATGAAGTACAAGAAGCTCACCAATGCTCAGCGTTCTGGTCTTAACCAGATTCCAAACCGTCGCTTTACACTGTGGTGGTCGCCAACCATAAACAGAGCAAATGTAGGTTCACAATATTTGAAATAACAGAGCAAATGTAGGTTCACAGTATATGAAAATTCATTTAGCAGAGGTGTAAATGCTAATACTACAAGCAGATCGCCGTTCAGAGGTGCTGCATCAATTTGTTTGTTAAAAGACTAAGAAATCCAACGTACACAAGTAGTCTTGATTTTGGACTGTTACGACCAGTTAAGTTGGCGGCATTGGAATAAAATACTTGTGTGATAACGTTCTGGCTGGTTGACCACTCCACTTGGTTTAGAATATTTTTCTCCTTTTTAGTTGTTCGTTGAAACTTTTAATAGCATTATTAATTTTGTTGAAAACTTTCTTACAATCCTTTGGTTAGAACTTTCGCCGTTAAACTGCCTTAGTTATCATGTAACCCAGTAGTTAAACTCTTGCGATGTTAATGTGAAACTTATCAGCCTGAAATACGTCTGGTGACGTGTTGGTTAGTTCAACCAAGGGTTCATTAACGTCGTTTTCTTCACTTTTTTTGGACGTGAGACAAAATACTCGATTTCGTCTCACGTCGAAAAAGAAGAAAAAGACGTTTTATTGGACCCTTGGTTCAAACAACTAGTTTTCATACTTTTCATGTCATCTGTTTTGGAGAACTTCGCTTTATATCTTCAACAGTTTACCGTGTTAGTTGTTACCAAATGACTTATTTTGTATGTTTGGTGCAATGAGAAAAGAGATGTTGATAACTTGTGCTTTCAGGTTTATGTGGGCTTCCAGGTGCAGCTTGACTTAACAGGGATCTTCATGCACGGCAAGATTCCCACATTGAAGATCTCCCTCATTCAGATATTCCGTGCTCACTTGTGGCAGAAAGTTCACGAAAGCGTCGTAATGGATTTGTGTCAGGTATATAATTACAATCCTCGTATTCTCATGAATTGAGTGGTAACTCAGTGGTTGCTTTATTTTTTGAAACCAAACAGTTGTTATGTGTGAGGTGATAGTGAGATAACAATAGGACAATTTCGACATTTTAAAATTCTTACTTGGATACGAGGCTCTGGGGAATAAAACAAAAGAAATCGCATTCGCATCGAAAAATGAATAATTTATTTATTTTGTTTATTGCCCTGAGCCTCGTATCCAAGTGGGAATTTTAAAATATCGAAATTGGTCTATTACAGTCAAAAATGTTTTTTCGTGACTACAAAACATTCTTGCTCTTGTAGTAATTAATTGATTAACTTAAGTACATATGCTTAGAGTCAAGACTTAGCAAATAATTATAATCCTTTTCTATCGAGTTTTAGTTTAAAGGTTGATCAGTGGCTTTCGATTACAAAATAGTCCGAGTGTTTTTATGTGCTACAATTACGAAAAAAGCAAATGTGCGTGAAATGTAGACCAGTCTAAGTATTGTTGTTCATTTCTAATCTGGCACAAAACATTCCTTGTGCAGGTCTTTGATCAAGAATTGGATGCGTTGGAGATTGAAACAGTTCAGAAAGAAACGATTCACCCTCGTAAATCTTACAAGATGAACAGTTCTTGTGCTGACATTCTTCTCTTTGCTGCGTACAAATGGAATGTGTCCAAACCATCGTTACTTGCGGACGTCAAGTAAGTTCTGTAGACCTCTGTCTTACCAAAACCAGATTTTGTATGAATCAATCAAAATTATCACTTTTGAGCCTTAAGCATATTGCCATAAAACTTGGTGAGTTGTAGTTGTTTCATGAAATTCATTAGCCGATTCGAACTCCGATGGAAAACGAGAGATAATTCGATTTAGCGATGGTTCGAACTAACCAAGTTTGTGTTAACTGATTTTGTATCTTAAAGCATATCTTGGGGCAAATGGGGTTTTTGGTCGAATAATGGGGATTTAGAATTATCCAAGCTCGAATTAACAAAAAATGTTAGTCGTTAACATGATGGTTGATGGGTCAGAATAGCTTTGAGGGTTTTGTACTTATGAGGGTGTGGTTCATCCCCACTAAGACAGAAGGTGTAATCAATCAACAAAGGGCAGTCAGTAGTGGTGCAGATGTGGGACAAAAGAACCCCTTCTTTGCCCTTTAGTCCCTGTAAGTTATCAGCATCTAGCTTCTCTTTACACAACACATTCATGATAAGGCGTTTGTTAATGAGAAAATGTGAGTTGGTCAGACAAAGCAAACTCATAAAGATGAAAAGAACAATTCTTCCAAACTTGTTCCATGAAAAGAATGGGTTCTAGTTAGGAGAATTTACCAATATAATAACTGGGACTGGGTTTGGATTTTTGGATTTGGCATTTTTAACTCGAGGAGTCACGGGAGAACAGTTACAGACCGAACGGGTTAAACTGAAAAGAGGGGCTCAATCTTCTTGCCTCCCGAAAAGTCTAAGTTAAGTTGCCAGATGGAATTTTATGATAGTTGTTGTTGTTATTTACTTTACTATTTGTTTATGTTATTGCTATAACAGATGATTCAAAAGTATTTTCTGCAGTTATTTTGGTAGCTTAAGCTTGTACCTTTTCTCTGTTCATCTCTTGAAAAGACATGTTACATGGTTACGTTTCAGGTATTTAATACCCTAAGTCTTTTATTTCAGCGACATGATGGACAGCACAACGACTCAGAAATACTGGGCAGACGTACAGCTGAGATGGGGAGACTATGATTCCCATGACATCGAGAGATACGCTCGTGCCAAGTTTTTGGACTACACAACAGACAATATGAGTATCTACCCCTCCCCCACTGGAGTTCTCGTTGCAATTGATCTGGCTTACAATTTGCACAGGTAATTCTTGTTTTGTGAGAGTTAAGTTGTTTAAGTTATGTGCTATCAGTCAATCGCACATGAAACTAATGTTCTCTAGTTTTTAAAAGTTTTAATTTTACCTAGCATCTTACGATATCCAGGTTGTAGTTATGCATAAAGGCTCCACTCTAGTGTAGTCTGTTCAGAACTGATCATTTTATCAGTATTTGAATTCTCTTCACACTCATCGAATTTGGAATTATGACAAAAGTGGTTGATCAGCGTTGGAGCTTGCAGGTTTAAATGGTACTGTGGAACCCTGCCTTGTGGTCACATCGTTAATACGGCCGCCTCGTTATAATGATCACTTTTTTGGTTCTCCGGTTGAATGGCTTTACACTCTCTTATTGAAATAACCTCGTTAAAACGATCAGCCCGACATTGCGGTCAATTTTTCCTCGCCCGTAGGTGACCGTAATAAAGGGGCCCCACTGTAATATCGTTTGTTTCACTCACACTGACAGTTTAACCTTGTCCCATTTAGTGCTTTTGGCAACTGGTTCCCGGGTATCAAGCCCCTCATCCAACAGGCCATGGCTAAGATTATGAAGGCCAACCCAGCCCTGTATGTGCTGAGGGAGCGAATTCGTAAGGGCCTCCAGCTGTACTCCAGTGAGCCAACTGAGCCATACCTTTCGTCCCAGAACTACGGGGAGCTGTTTTCCAATCAGATCATATGGTTTGTGGACGACACTAACGTCTACAGAGTCACCATTCATAAGGTAATGCGAGATAGAAGTTTTCTCGAGTTTGCATTTTGTTTCTTAAAGTCCCTATCAAGATTATTTTTTTACTTTTTAGATTAAAACTGTTGTCATCTATGAACTCAAAATTTGAATAACCAAAGAAAATTTCCTCGTCTAAGTATCAAAAAAAAAGATTGAAATGTGAATTGTGACCGAGCATGCCGAGGATTGGTAAGCAGTGAGTTATGTTTTTTTTAAATTATTCATTTCTGCTAAAAAATGTCATACAATTTTTATTTAAATTAAAGCTATAACAATGTGACTATTGTAGCCAGAATTGAATTTTTTTGAGATAAAAAAGATTGTCTCGCTTCATCCCTCGTGCTACGTCATATGCCTCCTGCTACGTCATCATTGCTCACTTCAAGTCTAAAAAATGTTATAGGAACGGCGTTAAAAGGTTTTATTTTCGAAAATTACTATCATTAAAGGGTTGTACTTTTTATCTGGAACTTAAAAAAAATAAGCTTTACAGGGACTTTAAGAGCTTCACCCAAATATGGGCGAGTTTCAGCTGACGTAGTGTTTACAAACAAGTCTTTTCAAATCCAAACACTCGAGAGAGGAAACAAAGAAACGTTTGTCTCCAGCCACCAATTAAATAACAGTTTGCTCATTAATATAACAATGATTGAAATTCTCCTGTTGTATGAACGATGTCATTTGACTGTCAATTGTTGAACCAGGAAGGCGTTTTACTTATCCCCTAGCTATGGTTTGGATTTGCGTCTAAAGTGAGATGGGTAAATTCTGTGAGGAATAATTATGTTCTAAGTTTTATTATGTAAATATCGAAATAAATTTTGTTTGTTTCCTTTCAGACATTTGAAGGTAACTTAACAACCAAACCTATCAATGGAGCCATTTTCATCTTCAATCCACGCACAGGACAGCTTTTCCTTAAGATCATCCATACCTCGGTATGGGCAGGACAGAAGCGTCTTGGACAGGTTTGCAACTTTTGTTTCACTCAAATAGCGTGTTATTTTACGGATCAAGTTCACACTACGTTTTGTTTCATAGATAAATTAAACCTGTAAACAGCGTAGCTGAACATTAATATATAACATGCGGTTTAGAAATTTCAAATTGTTACTGTGGTTTTGAGATGAAATCAGACAAAAAAAAAAGTACAAGAGGCCATAGACAAAAGACGTTTTTAAAGATTTGTTTCTATCGATCTTCGATTTGTGCTTCAAGCGCCCTTTCTTCCTTTTCTTCTTAAACTGTGTTTTCTTATAATAACTATTGATTTAAAATATCAAAATGGTATTTAAAAGTTGAAAGGTAGTTAAAAAAAACAAACGTTTTCGACTTATAAAAGTCATCTTCAGGTAAATGAACTGTGCTAAAGGGAACACGTAGTTTATGTGCAATTTGGCAGTGATTAAGTTATCCCCGAGGGGAATGGAGATAATGAGAATGCTTGGACTTGTTTGTTCAAATTAGGGCGAGTTGTGGCGATGATCAAGGACTCTAAAATGCGACGGAGTTTTGAATTGATTTGATCTTTTGAACTGAACACTCAAATTTAGTTTCCTGTGATTGCTTTATACTTAGCTGGCCAAGTGGAAGACTGCAGAAGAAGTAGCTGCGCTGATTCGCTCACTGCCAGTCGAAGAGCAGCCAAAGCAGATTATCGTCACAAGAAAGGGAATGTTGGATCCTCTAGAGGTACCTCACTACTTGAAGTGTTAGTTTGTTCGACCTGTATTAAAAAGTTTAATTCCCGTAAAAAATTTTTAGTTTCACGTCATACGTTATTACGAAAACTCGCGTAATAAACTGAAAGTTGCCATCCTTTGATAAACTCAGTCTTTGAAAACGTAGTTTTTTGTAAAGTTTAGTACTATACAATTTCCAACAATGTTCGTTGTTTAAGTCGTGATAAACTTTGTTTCATCCCTTCAGGTGCATCTCCTGGACTTCCCAAACATTGTTATCAAAGGAAGCGAACTCCAGTTGCCTTTCCAGGCTTGTTTGAAGGTAAGAAGTATCTCTTGATTTTCAAAATTAAAGCTAAGAAGATTTTTAAACTAAAGAAGTTAAAACACAAGCACCAGGTTGTTGAATCTGTCACTCCTAGAGTTTATCAACAGCTAAATTCTCCTAATACTTACAGCGCAAAACAAGTTGTTCGATTCTGAGAGTCCAAAATTGATTATCAAAAGTTTCTTCCTCGATGAGTCGTGAGTTTCTCCCAATCATTAACTAGAAAATATGTTGTTAGTTAGGAGAATTAACAAAATGATCTTAGGAGTGGAAGGGTTAGTGGAGTTTCTCCCCTCATTCTTAAACTGGCAAAAATCAAAAGAAAGAATTTGTTTATGAAATTTGTTTTTTTCAAGCTCTTACAAATACATTTCGCAGTGGAAATGCTGAAGTTATTCTTTTATACAGACCTTATCACCGGAATAAATAAAATAACCTCTCGATTGCATCGATACATCATTTTAATTTCAACACTAGCTTTTTAATATTCTTTGAGCGTGTCACCCAATTTCTTGTTTTCACGAATTTAGGTGGAAAAACTTGGCGACATGATTCTCAAAGCAACTGAGCCCCAGATGGTGCTGTTCAATCTGTACGATGATTGGCTGAAGACCATCTCGTCTTACACGGCCTTCTCCCGCCTCATCTTGATGTTGAGGGCCCTTCATGTCAATGCTGACCGGACCAAGGTCATTCTCAAACCAGACAAGACCACCGTTACTGAACCCCACCATATTTGGCCGTCACTGACTGACGAGGAGTGGGTACCAGTTGAGGTGAGAAACAAACCCTTCTGTACTTCGACATTGTCTACAGAAAATCGAACGTCCCAATGTGCTAGAAGAGCTCAGAAAAAAGTAACTTGCTGTTTTGGTTTGTTCCAGTTGAACCGTTTTTCGTATTTCCCCCTGGGTGTCGCACTATAGCGCCACTAGGTTTATTGTAAGGATTTGTTAAGATGGGAATGAATTTGGCTGCAATAGGTTGGCAGTGGGAAATGTTTATTCCGATTTGGTTGTTCTTGACAAAAAAAATAATTTGAAGGAGAAATCTGGAAATGACTAAAATCGTTGTACTTATGATCCCAAAAGGTGGCACTAAAAGATCTTATTCTGGCTGATTATGGCAAGAAGAACAAGTAAGTTCGATTCCGTGTTAATTTGTGTTATTGCCTTTTGTTATATAACGTTCTGGTGTTGATGTGGCGTCACTGTTCGAGTTCCGAGTGTTAAATGTTGTTAGTGTGTCTAGCATTCCATCATTGTAAACCTTCCTGATGTGAAGCTTTTTGTACTGAACGTTCTACTGTTAACGTGGCATCGCTTATCCAGTTTATCTGTGGAATGTTGTTAATAAATCCAGATAGTATTCCATCGTTGTAAACCTTCCTGGTGTGAAGCTTTTTGTTCTGAATGTTCTAGTGTTAACGTGGCATCGCTAACCCAGTCCGAGATCCGAGACATCATTCTCGGTATGGAGATCTCAGCGCCGTCCCAGCAGCGACAGCAGATCGCCGAGATCGAGAAACAGACAAAGGAACAGTCACAGCTAACAGCCACTACAACCCGCACCACCAACATCCACGGAGATGAGATCATTGTGTCCACAACAAGGTGGGATTGGCTTCTCTTTTGGTATATTTTACCAGAAGGAGTTCATCTTTTCTTCTAAACCCTCCCCCAGTGTTATGAAAAAAGCTACTTCTTGGAGCTTATTATTCACCTTACCCCTCCCCCTGTGCTATGGTCGTAGCCATGGCAGTGCTTTTCATTGCCTCCGACCCCTCCCCCAGTGGTATGAAAAAGCTGCTTAATTCCCCTTAGCCCTCCCCCTGTGTTATAGTGTTAGTTACGGTGGACCTCACCATTGCCTCTGAACCCTCCCGCATTGGTATTTCCTCCTTAGTAGGTATGGTCTTTCAATATTAATGCTTTCTTTCGTCCCAGTAGATGGAAATGTACCCATATTTTTATTCGAAAATCGTTTCGAGGCCTGCATTTTTGCTCTCTGATTTTTCTTTTTCAAACATTTTAGCAATTACGAGACTCAAACGTTCTCATCCAAGACGGAGTGGCGCGTGAGGGCCATTTCTGCCACCAATCTACATCTCAGGACAAATCACATCTATGTGTCCTCAGACGATATTAAGGAAACCGGGTTCACCTACATTTTGCCTAAGAACGTATTGAAGAAGTTCATCGTTATCTCAGATCTACGAACTCAGGTTAAAATGTTTTATGTGTTGGCTATGTATCATAGACAGAACTGTTGTTAAGTTACTTGTTTGGGCAACGCTGTTATCTTCTTAAAACTGTTGCAGTTTCTTTTATCCTTTGAATTCTCTTTAAACCAAGAATCCTCTGAAGTAAAGATGGCGATCAGTTATATTTCACGCTCTCAGTTCTGGCTGTAAATCAGTATATTTCACAGTTAATGAACTTTTGTTGCAAGCTTTTGACTTTGCGTTTAAACATTTTACCCTCAAAGACGTCAGATGTGTTGCTAAGTTATCGGCTTGTCAGTCTTTGCCTCCCAACCTTAAATATTTGGGTGGCCTTCGTTCCGTTTAAAGTCCACTCAGCTTTCCGCCCTTAGAGGGTTGGTAGAATAAGTACCATCATCCGTGGGTCACTGTGAAGCGAATACCAGAGGTGCCGCCTATACACGCTTCTGGTATGCTTTGGGTAAACTGATCTTTGTAAAGTGACCTTGAGCGTTATCCATTTGGAATAGGCGCTTTATAAATGCACCACTTTACTTTACTTTACTATATTCTCCCGACTACATAATAACTGAACGTTCTTCTCCTGTTGCAGATCTCGGGCTACGTGTACGGCGTTAGTCCTGCAGACAACCCGCAGGTGAAAGAGATCAGATGTATTGTGATGGTACCGCAGTGGGGAACTCATCAGGTTTGACAAAATAAAGTAGTTAACACTTATGCTGAGCGTTGAAGGTGCTTTATTAAGCCACTCTCCACCAAGATTGAAATATAAGTTTTAATGTATACCGGCGAGGGAACCGATCTGAGTCACAGAGCGTGACAAAGCTTTGTTTTTGAAATCAATGTTTTGGCTGTATATCTTGCTCCGAATGTAAAAAAGCATGCTGACCTTTAAACTTGAAACATTTTTAAACCAATCTTTGTTGCCTTCTTGCCTCGAGGGTTTGGCATGCATTGACACATGATAGACATACGACATTCATGAGCTATTTTTAAATGGTAAACTTCATCCAGAACGGTCAAGTTTACACCGTTTTACTCCAATAACTGTGCTCAGGAAAGCTTTTGGTGTTGTTGATAATGTTAATGGAGCTTAATGATTTCTCGTTGCAGACTGTGCATCTTCCAAACATGTTGCCACATCATGACTATCTTAAGGTACAGTAGAGTTGTGTGTCATTGGATCTTTATCAGATATTGCAATCTTTGTGATATGTCTTTCTTATCGTTGTTTCTTTGTTTCCTCCAGCTAGAGCGTGTCTGAGTTTACGCTTTTTTGGTACTTACCAAACCAGTGCATTGTGACTTTCGTATATTGGATTGCACCTGTGTGTGTGTTGTTTTTTTTTTACTGTTATAGCTTATAAGTTAAATTGACGTTGTGGTAAATAGCTAGAAAACGCCTTCGAGTCACTGTGGAAACAAACCCCAGCACGAAAAGTACCACCTGTATATTCTGAACTACGGGTAAAAAGACGTTTTACCGTTTATTCTTATAAGCTGGCTAGATCCTTTCTCGAGCCTAAGGGGCCCATTGGGCCGGCGCTTATCTCCGGTTTTCCTAGTGTTAAGCGAATGAGAGTCTTTGACTCCCCCTGGACAGGACACTGGTCTATCGCAGGTTAGCCCACAGCAGAACTGGTACTCTTTTATACAGCAGAGTCGACTGGAACAAGTTGGGTAAAGTGTCTTGTTCAAGGACACAATACAGGGTTATGGACGGGCCTTGTCCTAAAAACGTCTTAGTTACAAGCATTCGCCTTTACTCTAGATGATTTTTGTTATTATTATTATTATTATTATTATTATTATTATTATTATTGTATTACTGTTATTATATTACTATTATTAATGTTAGTATTATTAGCTGTTTGTAATATAAATTAAAGGCACTTTATTGCGTTTCAGGAAATGGAGCCGCTGGGCTGGATCCACACCCAGCCGAATGAGTTACCGCAGCTCTCGCCTCAGGATGTGACCACACACGCCAAGATCATGGCTGATAACCCGGCCTGGGACGGCGAGAAAACGGTTATCATTACTTGCAGGTAACTGTTCCTCGCTATCAAATAACTCATCTCCTTTAAAGTGCATATAACGCTAACTTTTTTTGGGATCAAATCATTTCACATATAACTTAAAGTACTTCTGCAAAAAGATTTTCGAAGTTTGGTCAAATTGTTTTTTTCTACAGTGGCTCGAACTAGCAAAACTTTCAAACTTCTTGGTTCAAGACCGCGTTTTCGGGGGACTGGGTGGTGACGTCATTCCCGACTTATGAGATCTTTGTAAACACAAAGGTACAAAAGAACTGAGAACTGTATGAGGAATTGGAATGTACTTCTGAATCAAAACTCTCCGATTCATTCGTTTCCATCTTACTGTGTCTTGATACAAAGATGTCCGGGAATGACGTCATAACTCAGTCCCCTTAAAACGCGATCGTAAAACAACCGAACTTGAACTTCAAATGTGTATAAATAATCGAGAATACAACCGATTTCAAAAACGCTTTTTTAAATCTCCTCAGTTTCCAAACACTTTTAGCGGTAACAAAAATAATTGTTAGTGTTATAGGCACTTTATAACTACGCTTGCAGTTTGTTTTTGACGGCCTTGGTAGTTAGAAGAAAGTAGGTCATAGCCTGAAGGTATTTTAAATTTGGGTGCCATTAGACTTAAGCATGAATTTAAGCTCTTGAAATCAAGACTATAAGAGTTTGAAATTTGTCCTCAATATCAATTCCGTAGTTCTCACCTTGAGAACTCGACAAACCAAGTCAGGTTAGCGCATGTAGAGCAAAGAAAAGAGCTAATCATAAAAAACCTTCATTATTTATTTTCTTTTTCTTTCAGTATCCTCGTTAGGATCAATGCCTTTCTTGTAGTATGTGAAATCAAGAAGTTCAGGTTCAACATTAGAAATATTCATTGTTGTTGTTATCATTAACATTATTATTACCAATACCATCAATGTTTTTTTGTTGTTGTTGCTATAGGACAACTGACTAACTGTTTCTTTATTTTAGTTTCACTCCCGGTTCTTGCTCGCTGACCGCGTACAAGTTGACGCCCTCGGGCTACGAGTGGGGAAGAAACAACAAAGATACGGGAAACAACCCCCGGGGATACTTACCGTCGCACTACGAGAAAGTCCAAATGCTTCTGTCTGACCGCTTCCTGGGATTCTTCATGGTCCCTGCCCAGGGTTCCTGGAACTACAACTTCATGGGTAAGCACTAAACCTCGTCGGTTAGATTGCCCAAAGGCTGGTTTACTTTGACCTTCTTCTCTAAGGAAAAGCTTACGGTTCTATAAAATGCCGTTTCGATTTTCCACAGAAAAAAAACTTTCCAATTCCTAATTTGCAGTCTTATTCAGTCATTGTAAGAATAGAAACAAAACCTAGTAAAGAATTCAACCCAGGGTTGGTGCAGATCAGCTGTTCTACCCACAAGTGTAAGTTGTCACGTTTCCAGCTCTAATTTCTTTTTCCATCTAAACAACAGTAACAATGGTTAAGAACAGTGCTAGTGGTGCAGAACATACGATCTCTATGACTATTCGTGTCACAAAGACATTGATATCTGCGTTATTACTGAGTCCTGGCTCAAGACTAAAGACACCGTCGCGAGAGCTGAGTGCACTCCACCTGGTTACACCATCAAAAAACCACTCGCGTTCAGCCCGAGCCGGTGGAGGCATCGCGCTCATTTATAAATCTACTTTATCGCTTGTCAAAGT
>JAOBAT010027123.1:0-31382 GCA_026413305.1 Hydrozoanthus tunicans | reverse complement strand
GCGGTGGGGTGAGGGGCGTACGTGATCTCAAGTACACTGTGCTGTGTCCTTGGAAAAACGCTTTATCACAATAATAATAATAATAATAATTATTATTATTATAATTATAATAATAATAACAATAATAATAATAACAACAAGAACAATAATAATAACAACAATAATAATTTAATAATAACAATAACAATGTTGATAAAAATAGCAATAATAACAGTTAAAACAATGTCTTTCTTAATATTCGTATCACTTTTATTTAAGATTAAATTTTTAACCTTTTGAGTTCTTGTTTTATAAATCTTATAGAACTTGAGTAACAATAACAAACATAATGGTTGTTAATTCTCAGCTTTGGTCAGATTAATCTAGATTAATGCTGTAGATCAGCGACACTTGGATTATATTCCATTCTAGTGGTAAGGCCTCACTCGAATTTATATGTTGTATTGACTCATATGCCACTGAAGGACAACACTCAATGATCATAAAATTTTAATTTAAAACAGACAATTTAACAATGTTCTCTTTCTTAAACCTAGTAACATAAAAAACTTACGATAGTATTTTCCTGTGTAAACAAGTTCTGTTAACCAGCGGCCGAATATTTGTCATTACTGGTAAACTAGTGTTCAAAATTCCCGAGTTCGATTCTTGGCTAGACAACATCGTTGTAAGAAAATGTATCTGATTTTCTCCATTGACTGCGCTGAAAACTAGAGATGAGCTCTGGCCAAGCTTGGTGTCGACACACAAAATCTTGCCCAGCTACTCTTAACAAACTGAAGTGTTACGCCCATATTATCTCTACTGTTCTTCCTTGTTTTCTGGCCATTCTTCTTAGAGCCTCTGCATTTTGTAAAGTGATCATTCTACAGTGAGACAGATTGATGGAGGAAAGAGACTTACAAGAATTAAGGATATTTTCAGCACATTGAGATGAGATTTCGGAGCAGTGGGAAAGATCTAATGAAGAAAGGAGAGAAGCATTTGATGACAACAGAGTCCGCTCTAAAGATTCATCTGATAAACCTTCGACAGATGATAAATTCAGCTCTTTCACTCTGCAAGTTACACCCACAATTGCTGTAATTTGTTCAAAGGTTGAGTGCGAAGGCGAAAACTGAGCATTTTCAAGGTTAAGGTGGCGAAGATCTGCACAAGCCTGAGTGAGTGTTACAGAATTCCCACCGTGTACATTTGATCTCAGAGGCCTTCCCCAAATATCACCACAATCCGCTAAAACCAGCTTACATAGTCTTGGACAGTATGCAGCCAGAAGCGAAGTATCAATACCATCTAAATTCGAGAAGTCAAGAATTTCAAGCCTTGCATCAGACTTCTGAAGAAAAGGTAAAACATCTGACAAAAAATTCAACTTTGGTTCTACACAATATTGGGCCATGTTAAAAAACCGCAGATGCTGGAGTTCTGAAATAGCCTCTAATGATTTCCCAGTCAGCCGGTCACAACAGTTGATAGACAGCTCCACAAGGCGTGGACACAGCCTGCAGATATTTTGGATTGAGACGTCACTTATGTTCGTCTGTGACACATCAATGTGACTCAGTTTTGTTGGGCCAATATTTGGGATTGAGAACGTTAACTGCTGCTCCAGATGTAATGCTGCAAGGGACAAACTTCTGATGTCAGGTTGATTTTTGAGAATCGCTTTAACACTAACTTCAGTTACTGAAGTCGATGACAAGTTAAGTTCCAAGATTTTCATGGATGGATTTTGTTTGTGACCTTTGCTAGCACATAAAGGCAAGATTCCAGAATCTTTGACTTCCTTGCATGATTCCACTCGAAGAACCTGAAGCATTGGACAATACTCGGCAATCTCTTGTAAAGTTTCACTTGTACAGTTGGAGCAAAAGCTCATATCTAAATAGACAAGGTTTGGCAAATTCTGTGGAATATCTTTTAAGGCTTTGATAGAAAGGCGGTTACAATGCTTGAGGCAGAGGTAGGTCATTTTCTAAAAACAAAGAGAAGAAATTGGTAATGAAAAGCAAGATATCAGTAACCCTAGAGCAGTTGTAACTATTTTGTCATTCGATCTAGTAAGGATTTAAACCTTCCTCAATTAGCACTAATCCAGGGTTAAATATTTGACCTAAGTTCTTATTTTTAACCTTAAACAGACTTTTAACTACTTTAGCTGTAAATTATTTGGATATTGACAAAGATTTTCCATAGGAAATCTAAACAGCATTAATTTTTTAACTATAAGTCTTTCCTTAAAGAAGAAACTACCACTTGAATAATTTTGGCTTAACCAAGGGTTCATGTTAGCCAGCCTTTGAACAACCCAGCCCTGGCCAATGGCGAACTTACTTAATTGTCCCTTGAATCAATTGCTGTTAATCTACCCCTTTGAAAATTCTTGATTACTAACTCTTATTTCATCCTTTTAACTCTTTACACACTGACTCCTTGTACTGTAGGTATTCTTTATAAACTTGTCAAAAGTCTGATAAGCTTGTGTTTTTAAAATTTTCAGCCAGAAAACGATTTAAAGATTTTAAAATACCACCCTTTTGAGTTAACTTCAAATAAAACTAGTAATAATATCATTTTAAGTACAACAGTAACAGTAATATTTAACAACTATTCCAAGAGTGCACAATGGATATATGAGATGATAAAAAGCAAAAGAGGCACTTAGCACCAAGTTTTGGGTTTGCAGTATCAGGTGAATAACAATCCCTAATAACTCATCCCTACCCCCTGGAAAATAAATTATTATTCTGAACCCTCACACTTGGTAGATATCTTACATCTGTGACTGACTATTCCTAGTAAGTGTTGGGAAAATAGCAAATTGCAAGAGAATGACTTCAAGTAATTTTCGTTTTGAATTTTCCCCATACCACTCCCCTGGCAAAATTTCCCCAACTTTCTTGAACAGAGAACCTGTCCACCTAGGATTTTAAGCAACTGGACCCATTAGTTCAAAGGCTGAATAGCACTATAAAGCTGAATTCTTTCTTGAGCCTAAGCGCTTCATTAGCCCGGCACTTATCTCCAGTTTCTGTACTGTTAAGCAGATTAGAGTCTTTGACTCCCCTGAAAAGGACACTAATCCATCCCAGGTTAGCCCCCAGCAGAGCTGGTACTCATTTAATATACAGCTGAGTCGATTGGAACAAGTCTGGCAAAGTATCTTGCTCAAGGACACAACACATTGATCTGACTAGAGCTCGAAATTGCAACCTTAAGATTATGTGTACAGCAGAACATGCTAACTGCTTAGCTGCTGCACCACCAACTTAGTACTAACCCTGGGTTAAGTTATAAAGTAACCTAAATTCTTATTTTAAACCATACTGGGACTGATTTGAAGTGTTCTAGTAAGCCAAAACGAAAGGGCACAGCACCCTGTCGTTTTGTCCGGACCCTGTGACTTTCATCAAGTGCCCTGTCCTTTTATCCAGCACCCTGTCATTTTATCCTGCACATTGTCTTTTTTATCCTGCACCCTGTCATTTTATCCCTGCACCCTGTAACTTTCATCCACTGCCCTGTCGTTTTCAACTGGCTAGAACACCACCACCTGGTTAGCCTAGTTGGTAAGGCCCCAGTCTTTCGTGCGGGAGGCACGGGTTTGATTCCCGGTGCCAGACCTTCACTCAGGGTTTAAAACAACCAAGGAAAAGATGCTGCCTTTGCTCTTACATCTGCAAACGGTTAAACTATCGCGTATCTCGTATAGAATGTGAAACCGTAGGCCCAGTCTCTCGATCTCCTATCGGGGGACTTAAAAGAACCCACATCACTTGTCAAAAAGAGTAAGGTGATCCTGGTGTTGTGGTCTGTCTTCTACTAACTGAGGGCAACTCTTACTCATTACTGTGAGCTGTATATAGTGGACTATCTAAGACCCTCAATTCCAGAGTCATCTGTAAATCATTGTTAAGCACTTTGATCATATCCACATGGAAAAGAGCATTATATAAATGCTAAACAAATTATTATTATTATTATTATTATTTGAGCTGTAATTAGATGGAACTAATACTATTTTCCTGGGACAATCTGAACATTTGGTTTGGTTTTATTAAGGGTTACAGCCAATGAACCATCCTTTGAATAATCTACCCCCTTAATTAACAATAATAATTGTTACTTTAACCCCAGTGGTTAATAATTATTACCTTACATCTACGAGTGACCATTCTGAGCAACGCGTCACTGACAAGCTGGCTGCACACACTGAGGTCAAGTGTCACAAGATTAGAGTGTAACAGGACATTAAAATATGATGCTTTCATTTTCTGGTTTTTAGCTAACATGGAAAGCAGCTCTTGAATCTGTTGTGAATCTAGAAATCAGGTGAAATAAAAAGAGAGAGAATATAAAAAACAAGTGCATAAAAAACACTTCTGTAATTGCATTAGTTCTTTGCTGTACTTCCCTGCCTAATTTGCCCCTGGCCAGTGGTGTGAGAAATAAAATCAATCTCTTTCACCTTTTTTTCTAACCTGATTTTACACTTGAGGTGAAATATATTGTCAAATAAAATTATACTTA
This sequence comes from Hydrozoanthus tunicans, assembly GCA_026413305.1. Lineage (NCBI taxonomy): Eukaryota > Metazoa > Cnidaria > Anthozoa > Zoantharia > Hydrozoanthidae > Hydrozoanthus > Hydrozoanthus tunicans. Next base: position 26,852 of record JAOBAT010027123.1, on the reverse strand, counting down.
AAATTACTTTGAGTTTCTACAGAAAATAAAAATTTGTTAAAACTTTACCAGCCTGTAAAAACTTGATGGGACAAAGAACACAAGCAATGGGGTTGAAATGGTTGGGATAAAAGTCGAAAAAGTCCCCAAAATACCCCCAAAAATACCTACTAGGCATAAAAACTCCCACCCTAAAAAATACTGTTTGGTTTCAAAATTACTTCTCTTTGATCAGGGCCTGTTTGCTTGAAGCCTGGATAAGCTATCAACTGGATATAAAAGCTAATGGTCGTCACTAATAAATCAAAGATTGTTTGACTCTTTGTTGATTTCTCTATCTCTGGTTGTTAAGAGAGTGGAAGACTCCTAAAGTAATGGTTCAAATGGTGTCAAATAACTTTCATTATATTTTAGTAATCACTTGTCCAGTGGATAGCTTAGTCAGGCTTTGTGCAACCTGACCTAGGACTACAAGCAGTCCAATAGTTTTCCAATTTTCAACCCTAAAAAATACCAGGCTCTTGGTTTAACAGAAGTTGATTATCCTTTAACAACCCCTTAAAAATATTGGACTGACTATTCTAACCCCTTAAAAATATGACAGTGATACCTACCACCCTAATGTTGGGAGAACCTCACTCCCCACCTCAGCCCCCCCCTCCCTTGCAAAAAGGAACAACCCAGTATGCCCACAGGTGGCCCAAGCTCAAGATACAAGTTTTCATACATATCATGAGGAGCATAAAGGATTTGTAAGGAGGCAGTTAAAAACAACAATTCTCAATAAAATTATTTAATTTATTCCATACTTGTGTTGTTTGCTCTTGGTGTAGTTGTTTTGCAGTTTTATATCGAATATGGTGTTTTTTTAAAACCTTGTTTTCTATTCCCTCAATGATAGATGTCTTTTAGAAAATCCAATACGAATCCTTTATGCTCACCACCATAATTATGTGTAAAACTCGCACCTCGAGCTAGGGCCGCCTATGGTAAATCTTGGTCTTGAGTTCATATGTACATAAACCACATATTCTACAATTTTTATCAAGCACAATGAGTACGTATTACTGTAACACTCACTCAATCCATCAAACGGCCCAAGAATGTACTTATACCGCGCCATATCGTCTGCAATACCATTGCACCACCATTTCATGTCGCGAGCAATGCACTGTAAACAACGCTTTTGTAGTGAAAGTACAGCCATTTTCACCGAAAGCACTATTGGTATTTGTGATTAAAAGTAAAAAAACCAAAAGATCTTGTAACTGCACTCCCCAAATGATCGTTAGAGTCCGAGATCAAAACTAAATTAAAACAAAAAACCGATAATATTTTGTGTTATATGAAATCTTGCACCACAATGATGAAATCCATTTGGTGCCCAGTTCTCCACAGTCTCTCCACGGTCAATTATTTTGCCCACGGTTTGTCAGCGGTTTTCAAGATGGCGGCAAAATTAACTGGAAGCATTTTTGTTGTTTTAGTTATTGTTTATGTACTACTTCATTCCACGAGGCTGTAAATGTTTCGGATGGAATGGATATTGATGATGAAGAGGAAGATATCTGGGATACAAAGTCTTTTAAACAACTGAAAACACATCTTCGGAAATCCAATTTGGATGAGCAAGATAAAAAGACATCAAAAAGAAAGCGCTCGACTTCATGCTTACTCTCAAGTACAGCTACTGAACGAGAAAGCTTAGCCGTGGGGAAAGCTAAAGCAAATAGCTTTAAGCCCGAGAAAGTATGTCGTAAGAAGAACAGTGCTAAGACAAAGGCATTTGTTGCTAGCCAAAAACGGAACATCAGAAATGATGGCTGTGCCAGCAGTTTTGATAGTGTTGCCAGTGATTGTCAGAAGGTTACTCCAGTTAAACAGGACTCGTGTTTAGTACAGTTATCTGAGGGGTGCGACTCTGGTCTCGAGCACTGCCCAAAATGTCAAATGCCATTCAGTGGACTGAATGGACAGTCACCTCAGTGGCATGTGGTTGAGTGTCTCAACACAAGACACACACCAGTTGGTAAGAATTGTTTCAGATTCAATTTCATTCCTAGACAGCTACATGTTCCATTTGATTACTGGGAGATTGGGAGAGAAAAAGGCATGGTAAAATTTCTGCTCTCACCCATACTTAATTATTCATACAGTAATGGCCACCAACTTCACATTTTTGTTTTGGGAATTAAAAGATATAATCCTTACCCAAACCCTAACCATTACTCCTAACTCTAACTGTGATTTCGAGAGTTTTTGGTTGCTCGTAAAGCGTGGTTTACCTCCAACATTTTGGTGTGAAGATCAGTAGCTTCGTATGCAAATGAAGTATGGGCGAGTAAGGAAATGTAGCCAAAAGTGCTAACTGTTCCATTTTCATGTGGTCATGAAGAGAAAAAAATAATCAATAAAATTAATAATGATATATTCCTAAGAATGAAAACAGAATGGAAAGGGGAAACTATTTGATTAAATTTTCTAAAAACAGACATATTTGTTATATTTGGCAGCCAGGGCCCAGTTCCTCAAAACCTGATTAGTACTAACCCAGGGTTTATTACTATGACAACCAATAGGTTTGTTAAGAGTTAACCCTGGGTTAAGTTAACCAGGGTTTCCAGGAACCGGGCCCAGGAGGACAGAAAGACAGAAATCAAACTTCAACATTCAAAAAAAAGTCGAAAATTCGATAGAGTGTACAGTAGTGCAGTTAGTGAATATACAATGGGTACTTTCTAAGAAATGAGCCTTTGAACTCCAAAGTTTACAATAATTATTGTATGGAGTTAGGCAACCCTTATCACCCAGCCATACAATCTTTTAATTGTTTCTCTCGAAGTATTCTATGTATCAAGCTAAAACTTTAAATAGTTATTCACTTTGCAGTTCTAATAAAAGCTAAATCCTTTCTCGAGCCTACTGATGTTGTTCCTGATGCAGATATGTGGTAGGTTTAGGTGATAGTATTGGTATAAAGGCAGGATGAGGTGAAAAAGTACTGGCGCTAGTCTTTGAGTGGGTTCTGAGGGCATTTTGGTTCTGGTTTATGATGTGGTGCAGACTTTGATATTGTTGTAAAGTAGCATATGGGATTGACCCAGGTGCTGATGCGGGCTTTAAAAAAGTATAGGTTCTGAAGCAAAGTTCCCACACAGGACACACTTCAAGCTGGTTGCAGTTTTGAATGCGGTGCAGGTTCTTAGACTGGATCCAATGTTAAAAACCAAAGCTAAATCCTTTCTCGAGCCTACTGGCGAATTAGGCCAGCGCTTATCTCTGGTTTCTGTAGTGTTAAGCAGATGAGAGTCTTCAACTCCTCCTGGACAGGACACTAATGTATTGCAGGTTAGCCACCAGGAGAACTGGTACTCATTTATACAGCTGAGTCGACTTGAAAAAAGTCGGGTAAGTTGTTGTGTTCAAGGACACAACATAGTGGTCTGACCTGGGCTCAAACTCATAGCCCTAGGGTTATGAGTCAAACACACTAACGGCTCAGCCACTGTGCCACCAATTTTGCAGTACTCTATGGAATTTAGAACCCATTTTGTCTCAAGTTGAAGTTTGATTTACATTAATGAGGCAAATGTAAGCAATGAGGTCTGACTGAAATCTGCCTGTTAAGAAGAACTATGCCAGAGGTCTTGCATAAGAACCGCGCCAAAAAGCCAAGACTCAAATATAGACCAAGGGTACAGTTTTTCTAAATACTGATCTCCTGACTGGCAAATACTGTGTTTATTTTATCCTCCATATTTTCACATCATACTTTTAAAAAACAATGCTCAGATTCACCATAGGCAAGATTGGAATATTCTACCTGCTCACTGAATTAATTAAGACTGCAGGATTCTAGTCCCTTGGAATGTAAAAATTTGAAATTAATCAAATATACCTTCAGTTGTTTAAATTTCATTGTGCAAAAAAACTAATTTGAGCATTGTTTGTCAACAATGTTAAATAAAGTCAATAAAACTTAACCAATAATTTTCCTACCTGTTCAATTGCCTAGTTTCCCCCCCTATACCTATAAAGGACAATTTTTCAAACACAATTGATATTTGCCTCACACAAGTTTAACTGGCTGATTTCTCTGCCTCACTTGCAAAGAGCTCAGCTTATTCCTCTCAGGTGTACCTTGGTAAAAAAAACAACCAACCTGGTCATAAATTAGGCGTACTATCGAACACAGTTTGGTTAGCTGAGTTAATAAGGAGGCCTTGGCTTGACAACGACTGCAAACCATTAGAACTTTGCATCTTATTGGATAAGAATGTTAAACCATAGGTCCTGCCTCTCAATCTCCTATTGGGGGTTTTAAAAGAACCCTCAACAATTGTTAAATAGGTACTAAGCAGATCCCGGTGTTGTGGCCTGTCAACTGTTAGCTGAGGGCAACTCTGAATGTATATCAGTGTGAACCACTTATACTAGACTATCTGAGCCCCTCAACAGCAAAGTCCACCATTGTATTAGTTACTTTATAAATACTAACCAATATTAATGTGAGCCCGATATATTTAACAATTATTCCAAGAGTGCGTGTCAAATAATTTATGAGATGGTAAATAGCCAATGAGGCGTGTAGCGCTGAGTTGGCTATAAATCATCTCGTATCCAACAAGTGCAAATGGAATAATTGTTTTATTAAATTTAATTAGTTTTCTAAACTCTTCCGTATTTAAAAATAGCAGCTAAATTTTATTAAGAACCTATTTTTTGGCTTTGCAAACACTACAGTCAGTTTCCATATTTTTTGAATTCCGAATATGAGCTGATTACGGAGATTGAATGAACCAATCAGAACGCGCAAATTGCAATATTCGAGATTGAAAATTTGATAAAAGGGTTTATTTAAGACCCTCAGATCAATACCTAAGTTCACCATTGTACTACTTTTCAAATTTATACTAGCAAGCCATAAATATGGGATTATCTAAGACCCTCAATATCAAAGTCCACCAATGTTATAATTACCTTGTAAAAACTAACAAATATCAATGTGAGGCTGATAGATATGGGATTATCTAAGACCCTCAATACCAAAGTTCACCACTGTATTACCTTGTAAATACTAACGAATATCAATGTGAGGCTGATATATATGGGATTATCTAAGACCCTCAATACCAAAGTTCACCATTGTATTACCTTGTAAATACTAATGAATATCAATGTTACTCAGCCATATAGGCGGCCTCAATACCAAAGTCCACTACAGCCCTGATTTGGAGCACCTGTTTAGCTTTGTATTTGTAAACAAACTATCAAGTTAAAGGTTAGAGCCATCACTAAATGTATCTTTATTTATAATCTGTTTCTTTAGGAATCTGCCCACATGGAGAAGCTTGCATGTTCTCAAGTGCATCACATTTCAAGAGGTTTTCCCATGATCAGTTGGCATTGAGACGAAGTTTTTCTTCTTCAGCCAATAATGACAAAGTGAGTCCATTAAGCATCAATGGGTGGCACACAAGGCTTTCCTAGCAGATTACCAACTGTAAATTTTTTTATAGGCTTAGATTTGAACAGAAACCTGTTAAATCCACATTAAATTTTACTCAAAAGATGACAACCAGTATACTTAACCACAATTTCTAGCATATTACATCTAAAAATGCCCTTAAAAACACATAGAGAGAATCTGTAATCCTCAAATTTGACACGGACAGTGTTGCTTTTATAAGGAAGAGTTTTACCAAAATCTTCCCAGAACTTTTTTTAGCTATTTAAGGTTTGCAATGCATTGTGGTAAAAAGTACAGTCATCATCTTTTTCAGAATGGTTCATTACATTTGGTGTATTTATGGGTGTTTAAGAAATGAGTTTCTTGAGAAGGGGGGATGCCGTGTGTCTGGGTCGATTTGGGTAGGCGGGGTTGAAAGCATGACCTCCCTGGAAATTCTAAAAAGTGGTATTGTTATAAAGATTAGACTAACTGCTTAAAGAGCATATGACACGAAATTAGTTTTTCAATTTTCAAAAAGTATACTATAAAAAACACTGGTTCGCCAAGTCTGAGAAACATACGATGAAAGTATGCCAAGATACTACGTGTAGAATTTTGAATTTTTCCCGCTAAAAGTGCCCCTCCAAAAGACCAACAATATGACGTAACAGGCCACGCGCATCTCGCCTGAGTCAATCTAATATGGTGCTACGAAGTAAAGAGATAAGTTGATTATAAAACATCCGTAACTGCTAGAGTTTTCAATAGAAACTCTATTGGTTACAGATAAATTATTTTAAAGTCGATTTTGGATAAACTGAGATGAGATGCACGTGTTCTGTTAACATCATGCTGTTGGTCTTTTGGAGGGGACACTTTTAGTGGGAAAAATTCAAAATTCTATATGCCGTATCTTGGCGTACTTTCATCATATGTTTCTCAAACTTGACAAACCAGTGTTTTTTGTAGTATACTTTTTGAAAATTGCAAAATTGATCTCGTGACATATGCTCTTTAAAGGAGTCCACCATTGTATAGTATTGGTCTGAAGTAAAGTCTTTGTTCATATCAACAACACAGGTTTGATATTGTTGTGCATATAACTATCGCTAAGCAATTTCTTTTCATCAGTTTTAGAGTTTGAGTTTCCTGCGCGCCACCATTTTGATTTATGATGTAATGTGGTTGTTGAGTTATATACATAGAATTATCAAATATGTACATATACTTAATAAAAGTTTTATTTGAGAACGTTTATTTACACAGCACTGGCAAATTCCTTTAATGCTCCTGCCCTTGGATGGGATTGAAACTGGGACCCCTTTTTGCAATCAGAGATCTTACCAACGAGCCAAGCACCCTCGCACTGTATACTGAAAAGATTAAAGTTGAAATCAGGCATTAATTATCACAACAAGAAGCTATAGCTGAGCATACTTTATATTTGACTAACCACTGTATAATTTTTTAGGCTGGAAAATGTCCATCCCGCCAACTAGACTTCTCTGATGGTAGCAAGACTATAGGTGGTGATTGCTTTGATACCAGAAGTCATAGTGAGAACTCACAGGGTGAGAGTATAGAGTGCAAGCAACTTCCAGATGATGTTAGTGATACCAGAATTCATAGCTGGAACTCACAGAGAGACAGAGAGTGCAAGCAATTTTCAGATGATGATTGTGATTCCAGAGGGCAGAATGAGAACTCTCACAGTGAGATTATGGGGTGCAAGCAACTTCTAGATGATGATTGTGATTCCAGAGGTCAGACCGGGAACTCACAGAGTGACAGTATCGAGGGCAAGCAACTTTCAGATGATGGCAGTGATTGTGACCTGTTCGACTGCTATGACAGTACAAGATTGGAAAACCAAGCATCTCTTATGAAAACGAATTATGGTGAGGCTGAAGGTAATATGGTGTGCACTTCCACTGTCTCGGATATCGAGACAGTATCATCTGTTACTAGTCAGCTGGCTGATAATGCATCAACACCAGCATGCGAACCTATTGAAATGCAGAAGAATGACAAAGGTACTGATTTAGGAGTGAACGTTGGACTGAGAACTACCAGCAGTTTAAATCTAAACAGTTCAACATTAGGTCAGAATGTTGTAACTTGGGATCGGCCATCAGATCCAGTAGGATTTGCATTAGAAACTTTTGTTGAAAATGACAAGCTAACAAACACTGCGACAACCTCAATCCCAGGGTCTCTCTCTCCCTGCTCCCAAGACCATGGGAACGAGATTGACGTTGCTAGAAAACAATGTGAAGAGTGTTGTTGGACTCGACGAGACTCGTCACAGCATTCAATTGATTGTGAAATTAACAGTAATGGTGATGACGGAGATGATGATGATATAGATGACGCAGATGCCGATATTAGAACAAATGAATGTATAAACATCAATTTCACACACGGTAGGTCGGAAGGAACGTATTCGCATTGGAGTAGTGACCATTTAGATGCAGTTGATGATGATGATGATGATGACGATGGTCTTATACAGAGTGTAATTGACAATGAAGCGTTGGATTGTGATGGTGATACGGAAACCCCAGAAGTTGAGATGTTTGTGGGGAAGTATGAGTGTTCGGAAGACCTGACTAATCAAAATGATGTTATTTTGGAAAATAGTTATAGGAGAGAAACATTAAGGGATCAAGACTTGTATGAACAGCAGACAGACTGTGACAGCAAGAGGATGTTAATGTTATCAAATGCTGCGGAAGTTAACACAGAAACGGACTGTGCTCTTCTCGATAATTTATCCTCAAGAAATACAGTAGGAGTTGGAAAATATGAATTAGATTTAAGAACTGACAGCCAGTTTTCGAACTGTGTAGATTTTGGTGATTCCAGCCAGGTTTCTTCACAAGAAACGCAAACAGAAATTTGTGATGAAAATGAAATTTCCCTGTCAGAGCAACATGACTCCCAAAACAAAGGATCTGTTGAAAAAGCTGATACAGAAGATGACCATAAATTGCCTTCAAAAGAAAGTAAACAACTCAAGTTAACTTCTGCTTCTTCAAAACCAAATAAAAACAATGCAAAAACACTTAAGCAACAGGATATCGGACTTTATTTTGGGTTAAAAAAGTTGCCAAACAAAACAAGAAAAGTAACAGTGAACAAGAATGAGTCATCTTGTTTGACTGTGAATGATGTATTGAAAGCAAAGGCTTCGAATTTTCACAAGGAGCGTAAAAAATCCAGTGCTGTAAGCAATTCTGTCATTGACCAAAGTAAGCATGATTTGCCCTCAGGAAACAATGCTAGTACGCATGCGTCAGCCTCAAGTCGGCGATGTCCGTTTTATAAGAAGATTCCAGGTACTTGTTGACTTAATTTAATTAATTTTTTTTATGAAAAGTAGAACTCTTCGGCAATAGTAACTTTCGAAAATAAACAGTTTCTCACTGAAACAAGCAATGCTGACAAAGCAGGAGGCACGTGGTGTAGCATGATTTTACCATCTTGAAATAATGTGGATTCTTGCTACAGTAGTCATGTTGTTATAATTCTGATCAATGAATTTAAAAAAAGGTAACAAAATCAACACAACTCACTACTGCTCCGTCACAGGTTACCGATCCCGGCCACCTGCTCGGTCAAAATTTAGATGAGAAGAGTCTTAATTGAAAAAGCAAAAACAAGCGTTTTAGAGACTTTATGCAAATTCCCCTTTTTACCTCATACTGATTCAATGAATACAATGTCTATACTTTAAATGATTGCTCCTTTCCAATTATGAAATTGTCAAATCTAGAGTTTAGATGTTTGACAAATGCTTTCATTTAGGAGTAAAAGGGTTGCGGAAACTATTTAAACTTTTTCAACTGCAACAATGCCATTTGATATAGAAATTTTTCTTTAATATCAGTTAGCGAGTATCAGTTTACAGTTAGCAATTTTGATTCTTGTGTAAAATTGATACTGCGTCATGTAAATGAGTCTATAACACTACAACAGGAAGCTTCTAGAGACCAGCTAGTCACCAAACATCGACGGCGCAGTGGCCGAACCATTAGCGTTTTGGACTCGTAATCCTAGGGTCGCAAGTTCGAGCCTCGGTCAGACCACTGTGTTGTGTTCTTGAACAGAACAATTTACCTGATTTGTTCCATTCGAGTCAGCTGTATAAATGAGAATCAGCTCTGCTGGGGACTAACCTGTGATGGATGAGTGTCCTGCCCAGAGGGACCAAAGACTCTCAACCCCTTACCACTACGAAAACCTAACATAAGCACTGGCTTATAAACCTCTTAGGCCCGAGAAAGAATTTTTTATAAGATATTATTGCCTACTACATACTGAGTCCGTAACACCACAAACAGGAAGATTCTAGAGGCAAAAAATGAAATACCACACGATGCCAGCAAAGTTTTGGAACAAAGGATTATTCAACAGCCAGCCGTTATACTTCCTAACAATCTATTTTTAATGTTCAAATGACTTCTTGATAATATTCAAGACCTTAGTGCTTGTATTACAAGCTACTAAAATTGAGCTTGTAACAGTGGCTCGATAGAATTCGATGAACGCATAACAAATCCTTCTGTACTTGATTCACACAGTTTTCTTTATTACGAATTTCTTCAGCTATAGTGTCCAAAAGCGTGTTGAAATTTCTTTCCGTAGGTACACCTTTTACAGTTGATGCCTTCAAGTATGGGAGAATCAGTGGATGCAAAGCTTATTTTCTTAGTCACTTCCACTATGATCATTATGGAGGGTTGAACAAGCATTTTACCGAGCAACTTTACTGCAGTAAGGTAAGTTTGGCAACATGCTGATAAATGAACAGTTTTGGTGTTATTATTGTAAACTTCTTTTTTCATATGCAAGTTGGTGTCCTTTTTAAAGGTTTCAAAGAGCTTGCAGTTCTCTTAAACCTGATACGCGCATTCCACTTTCTTTTCATTTTTCTGGTAACAACTTCTTGCTGCCAGCCGTGAAGGGCCAGCAAAACCGACACCGAGCTATTTTAGACTTTTGGTATATACCAAATCAACGAATAGCTTTTTGCGCGATCTGATTGGTTCCTGAAACAGTAAATATCCAAGGTTATTGTTGATCATATTTTTGTTGACTGAGCTTTGATGTAAATATTTTCCTTTGAGCTCTCACCAGTTTTAAACGTAGCATCATTAAATATGAATACAGATACTTTGTTTAATGCAAAAGTGTGTGAAGAAGTGAAACATCCAGTTTCAGTTGCTTCAAAAGATTCAAAATTCCAGAAATCGATTTATAAATTTCTAGTAAATACTTTGTTTAGTTATTTACGTGTTTATTGGCTTAGTTGTCAAGTATAGAAGTCACACAGCTTTTGTGGAGCTTACCGAGTTGATAATATGACACAGAAAAGTCGTCGTACTGTTTTTTATACAGGGTTACTTAAATGTTTTATCGGTTTTTTTTTCGTTCTACAAACCTTAAGGTAAAAATCTTATTAAAACATCTTTTTTTCTTCACAATTTCTGTTCTTGGATAGATCACCTGTTCGTTAGCCACACGGATTATTGTACGATATGTGACAAATTCGAGTTGATTGTGCAAAGAATGATACATTTCGAGTTTGTTTGAAAGAAGTAGTAAACTAATGGCTTTTTCTTCACTTTTCAGATCACTGCCAACTTGGTGGAAACTAAGCTGCGGGTGAATCCAAAGAGCATCAATGTGCTACCTATGTACAAAGCAGTAATAGTGGAGGGAGTTGAAATAACACTATTAGAAGCCAATCAGTGAGTAAAATTATTCCTAATATTCCCTCAAGTACATAACAAACTATGAAATGTTTTGCTGTTAGCTACAGCTAACCACTATGTCTTCAATTTGTAGAAAAGCAGTCACGTGATGTACAAGCGAAAAGGAATCAGTCAAAGCCAGCAGAACCTTAATGACTTAAAAACATATGTTCAAAATGAAGATTACCGAACGGTTGAAAACGTTTAAGAAATTTATGAAAACTTTTAGCGTATCATTTTAAACATTTCATAAGGAAAACATTATGACAAACTAATATGTACAATCCTTCACTAAGCAGAGCATAATCACATAAACACACCACGTCTCGTCTATATTAGGTAAACGTTTCTCTTTCCACTGCAACTCATTGTCACTCATTACTCTTTACAGGACAAATCAGTTTCGGTTCAAGATGTTTTTATGATGTAAGATTAGATTTTAAAAAGCTGTTTAACCCTTTTAACCTCAAATAGATATTGTACTGGTAAGTTCTCCCAACTAGGATTCATACTTTTCATGTAATGAGTTTGGGAGAATTTCGCTCTTTATCCATTTGAGCCTTAAAGGCGACAAGTGTTGTGTTGGTGATTCCTTCCAACTAAGTTTTGAACTTTATAATTATTTATAATTAAGAAAACTTTACTTTGATCCGTATGGAGAAGATGCATCTTGGATTGAATGCTAGATTGTTTCAACTTTGCAGTTGCCCGGGTGCGGTGCTGATTCTCTTCAGACTACCCAATGGTCGTGTCATTCTCCATACAGGTTGGTTTGTTCAGTAGTTAATCATAAACCCCGGGTGACAGACCTCGAAGGGGGACCTCAAGTGTTTTTGCCTATTCTGCCTTTTTTCTGACTAAGTTTCCAAAGTCAGACTTAAACCTTTACTTTTGTGAAAATTTGTCAAAATCTAACTTATTTGAAAGACATGATGTTAGCTGAATCCTCCTTTCAAGGGGCGGGGAAAAAAAGAAGGGTTTGAATGACTAAAATTTAGAATGATAACATAAAACCTTTCTTCTTTTCACAACGAACAAGAAAAAAGTGGTTACGATAAATTGTAGGGTTTCAACCACTGGGAAAGAGTTTGGAATAACACCAGTTTCCGTTTTCCTCAAGACAAGTAAAAGGAACGTAAATTTGGGAGGGTGTACAAATATATGACCTTTAGATGTAATAAGAATTCTGTGGAATTTCAAATACTTTTCAAGTTAACTTTGCACAAAGAAAAATCTATTAACTCTCCTTTAGTAAGACACTTTTCGAATCGTTTTACATCGAGTGATGTACTGAATATACATCATGTTTTGAATTTTGACTTAAATGAGAACCATTACATGTTCAACCTTAATGTTTTGGTAGTTACAAGTGATACTTTTTCAGGACTATTTATTATTTTCCTCACTTTTTGAAAAAAATCTTACTTTGTAGCTTTGCAGTTGAACTCAACTTTTTGAGAAGTGCATGAAGAATAGTATGTCGTTAATTAGACGTTTAGATTGCCCATACTAAGTTTCTATTTGAGCACTGGATAAGGAAGAAAGCAACCGTTGTATGTACGTGACTCGTTGCCCTAAGTTGCATTAGTAAGAAAGCCTACCAAACTACAGGAAGCCTTCGTCTTGCCAGATTTTCGTCTGTAAAATTACTTTTTTGTACGTCCACTTAGGTGATTTTCGTGCATCTCCGTCAATGGAAAACTATCCAGCACTCAGGAAAACGCGAATCAGTGTCCTTTACCTAGATACAACGTACGTAAGAAAAATCGAACTGTTACTTTGTACTGTAATTAGCCTTAATTATGTTAAACTCTCAAATGATTTAAGTTGAAAGCACTGGTCAGCTTTATAGTTTTAGAAAATCGATTTATCTCTTAGTAACCTATCTCACTTTTCCTCATAAAATATTTCTATTATCTTTAATCAATAATGGTAGTTCTTTTAGTCACCCTTATGAAAATCCTTTAGTATAGTCGAACACAGGTGCTAGTGCTTTTACTGGTAGCCTCTTTTGTGATTTACTATAAAGTTCGTCCTATATATATACTTTAAAAAAACGAAAAGATTTTGTGAAAGGGATTTTTAAGAGGTGCCGTTTCTCACTTTATGACTACGTATACGTACACGCCCAACTTTTGAATCCTGATGGATCTTCCTTTTTCCTCTTCAAGTATTTATTTCTTTTTATTTATATATTTTTTTGATTTTTCAGGTATTGTGATCCTAAATATTCATTTCCGCCCCAGGAAGAGACTATACAGTTTGCTGTTGATAAAGCTTTGGAAGCAGTGCAGCGCAACCCAAAAACCTTGATTGTCTGTGGTAGTTACACCATTGGGAAAGAAAGAGTTTTTATCTGTAAGTATCGCAAGAAACTAAAAGATTGTAATCTCGTTAGAATGAAAAATGATTTTCGGTGCATTGGGTTCTGAACAATAATAATAATAATAATAATGATAATAATAATAATAATAATAATAATAATAATAACAATGATAATAAGATCTAGCGAGCTAATCGCCCTTACTTGCAGTTATGGACTGAATTGCAAAGAACGCAGCTCAACGAGGTCGGACCGAAAGCATGTTAAGGCGCATATTGCTGCCGCTATACAGCCCATGCATTCCCTCGGAGCACAGCTCCACAGCCAGATAGAATTAGCTGGGTGTCGATTTTATCGAGGGAGGAAAACCGGAGAGCCCGGAGAAAAACCCTCCGAGTCGGATTGAGATCGACAAATCTCAGCCCACATGCGGAAACCAGGACTCGATCCCGGGTCCACGGTGGCTGGAGGCACGAGCACTAACCGCTCGGCCATCCTGACTCCCCCCAATGTGCTAAGATCTTTTTTATTCAAATCCTTTGTTACCGGCCATAGTTATCGAACTTAATATTAGCTCGTTACATCATTAGCCAGCGAAATATCGCGTGGTCAGGTGGATCGGTTAAGTAACCCTATGAAACACGAGTGTTACATTAGAATTTGGTACACGTGTGCAAATTGTTTCTAAACCTGCATAGTTTTGAACCAACATAGCAACATCATCTTGGGTAAATCTCTCTCTTTGGGACGGCTTTGCCACTTCTTGAACAAATTTAGCCATCCAGCATCCATTTCCACTTTTAACTTTTAACTTTCACGCGCCTTTCTATACCAATTAAATGAAACAATGAAGCACTCGCCCTCGTTTTTCAAATATTATAAACGAAACATGTAGAAGAGAGCGTGAAACTTACAGTGTACCTTAAGGATAATGCAAATTGTTTTTGGTGAAAAACAAACAATATGAAATATGTTTTTAATCAGGATTGGTATTTTTCCTAAGATGGTGTTTTGATAACATGTTTTTAATGTGTCTAGCAATTGCAGAAGCTCTTCATGTAAAAGTGAGTGTAGCAAGTGATAAGAAGAGGATACTTGACTGTCTTGAGTCGGATGCCATCAAATCTGTCACCACGACAAACTGGGACGAAGGAAGAGTGCATGTGCTACCGATGGCTTCCCTGACACACTCGGTAATGTGGTTTATCGAACAGTGTAATCCTTAATCATGATGATTGACATCTCATTGTCATCTTCACCTTTCCTGAAACACTCGGTAATGTGGTTTATCGAACCATGTAATCCTCATTCATGATTGACATTACCATTATGATTGACATCTCATTGTGATCTTCACCTTTCCTGGTTTATCGAACAGTGCAATTCTCATTCATGATCGACATTACCATTATGATTGACATCTCATTGTCATCTTCACCTTCCCTGACACACTCGGTAATGTGGTTTATTGAACAGTGTAATCCTCGATCATGGGTGACAATACAATTATGATTGACATTTCATTGTCATATTCACCTTTCCTGATACACTCTATAACGTGGTTTACCCAACAATGTGTTCCTCAATCTAAAGATGACATTACCATTTAATTTTCACCTTGCAAGATACACTTGGTAGTGTTCTATAATCAATTTTTTGTTCCACTGATCCCGCTCAGTTGTTGTTGGTTGGTTTGGGTAACTCACACGCGGTTTAGATATGGATTCTTGACATCGACTTGCAATACGAAGCATTGCGCCCCATGCTTTTCGGCATTGCTGTGGCCATCCCTTACTGTATCTGAACCCCATCTCTCCAGTTACTAACTTTAATCCACTTTGACGCTTTTAATCAACGTAATCCGCTGCAGTCTAGCGATTCCAAGTCCACGAGGAAATGTCCAATCTAGCAGATATTTCGAAAATCACGACTTATCTCTGTGTACTTAGCTTTTTTTGTTTCCTTTTTAGTTATTTACTTACATACTAACTTCATAAAAGTGACGACGTTTCTTCAGAGTGACATAAAGGCATCGTCAAACACCAAAGCATTTCTTTTGTAATAACTGTTTATACATTTTGTTTTATCTTGTTTCCCAGGCCCTTAAAACACATCTTAAGAAACACAGCAACACATTCGATACAGTTTTGGCCTTTAAGCCAACAGGATGGGAACACAAGTCATCCAGCCTTTCTGCCATTAAACCATCTGTGAGTGGTCCCGTTACCATATATGGTAAGTTTGTTTTCTGTTTGAAAAGGCTCAAACAAGTTCGCTGGTCAGTAAGTTGCGTTACAAAAGACAAAACACGTCCAATATATAACTTCAACGAGGCTTATTCCTTTGCACCTGCCACTTAAAGAAGACGGAAACAAAAGCTCCTTTCTTCTCCAAGACTCAGTAGAAGGTAACCGCAATACGTGTGTTTTGGCAGTTTTCACTGAATGGTTATTTTTTCACGTGTTTTCATTCATTGACAACAAGAATACTAGATTTATATTAGACTTTCATGCTAACAGTTAGTAAGTCCCCTTCTATCCACCCCATGCGCAAGAAACTCATTAAACATTGACCTCCCTCTAGGGGTACCTTACAGTGAACACAGTAGCTACAGTGAGCTGGAGAGGTTTGTCAAATTTACAAGACCAGACAAGATCATCCCCACGGTGAACGTTTATTCATCCGCCAGCAGATCATTCATGGCAAGCTTGTTTTACAAGTGGTTATCTTCTTCATGATCACAACATAGCATTGACAGTATATTTTTTGGTATAAACTTGCATATTTAATAGGAGATTTTTCGAGCTGGGGATAACGTATTTTTTGCGTAGTTAGTAGATATAGCAATTTTTACAACATTAAGATCTTTACGGTTTTGTCATGTTAAATCAGTGCTTTCACAGATCAAATAAGCTCATATGTAGAGCCCTGCTTACTCATGTACAAGATACTACACACTCAAGGAATGGGGTTATCTAGATAATTCAAAAGATCCTGGGAGGGGGATAACCTGCATATAAAGGCAATACAGAGGGATTTATTTTTTCGAAATTACTAATGCTTCCGTACTCAATCTTGACTCTAATCCTAATTAAAGGTACTGTTTGGGTTGGGCAAGCGATCAGGTGAATCAGATATTGCACTAAAGGTATAGTAATATGAGCAACAAAATCCTCCAACTTTACTCGCAACATTGCTCCAAAACAGAATTACAAAATTAACTCGCAGAATTACAAAGTTAACTCGCAGTAAAACTAAGCTGTTGCAGATTGAAAGGGTTTGTTGCAAGAAGAAGAAGATCGTTGTTCTTTTTGCAAAAAACTTGTAGATGCTGTGTGTATTACTTCCACAGATCAACTTATCTTGCAGGATAAGATGTCGTCAGCGCGCCAATCAGAAGTCAGGATTCAATCAACCGCAACAGTTTAGTTTTGCTGCGAGATAAGTTTGTATGCGAGTACAAAAACATGGAGCATCAACGATTTTCAACCTGTTTCGCAGCAATGTTGCGAGACAAGTTGGGAAGTTTTGTTGCTCATAATACCGTACTTTCAGATCGCAAGTATAATTGAGTCAAGCTTATGTGTATAACATAATGATTTAGAGTGGGACGAAGGCTAGTTGATTGACTTTGTTTCTTTGCGCTTACTTTAAACCATTTCTTGTATTTTCTCGGTCAAGTGCCTGTGATTATTCAACTCAACTTTATTTTAGAGCATTTTTACAATCATATAAAACAACAATATCAAACAAAAAACAGAATAGTTAGTACTCTGTAAATTGAATTTATTGCCCCATCTATTTTCGTATATATTTTCTAAGACATGATTTGAATAAAGAAAATGGGATTCAAGAATGACTGATTTACCTGGGTATGCTACAATTATGTACAACGAGTGCATGAGTATAGGAAGATTTAAAGCAAGAACATCTTCGTTAGAGTACCAAATCTGGTAGATCGAACAAATCTGCAGATCCATCTCGTGACAGAGTCGTCTAGGTAATAAAGAGGATTCCTTAAATGTTTTTGATCTTGGAGATTTTCAATACATTTTTACTTATTGACTGTGGTATTTCAAAAAAAAATTGCTCAGGAGTAGTTTGTTACAAAAAGGCTACACCTATATAACACGAACATCTTCGTTAGAGTACCAAATCTGGTAGATCGAACAAATCTGCAGATCCATCTTGCTACAGAGTCGTCTAGGTAATGAAGAGGCTTCCACATATGTTTTTGATCTTGGAGATTTTCAATACGTTTTTATTTATTTACTGTGATATTTGAAAAAAAAACAATTGCTCAGGAGTAGTTTGTTACAAAAAGGCTACATCCATATAACACGAACTGGAAGGACACCGTCCGATTGGTACAAGGAGCTAAGTTTTCCTCAGGGGGACAACGGAAATCATGGAAAGTCGATATGGGACTTTTACTCCTTGCTCGCGAATCATGTTGGAATCTCAACTTTTTCTGGGGTTGTTCGTTATGAAACGAAGCGGTAATCTCCACTTCATCTATGGAAGACAAGGAGTAGTCATACAGAACATTTGACCTTAAACCATTTAAACCTTTTTTTGAGGTTTACATTGAGCGGAATGACAGCAAGTTCCCGCGGCCTCTTACTTGAAGACAACTACAGAAGGACAAACAAACCCAACGCGTTAACATTAAAACGGTCTCACACTGGATCAACTTAGCTAGACCCTGAACGCACAGGTCGTATTGAGCTCTGCCCCGCCCTTCATTAAATCAACTACAGTGGAACCCCGTTAATGTGGTCACCAATGGGCCACAAAAATTGGCCCTATTAACAGGTTGGTTGTATTAGTGGGGTAGGTTCAAATTTCATAACCTAAGGGGGGTAACGACAAATACATTGTTGTAGCACTTCCTAAACAACTGTTCTCTTTAATAGACAACTGGAAATGTATTTTAAATCATCTCACAATACATAAGCTATTAAATATTGGCCAATAAACCGTAAAATACATTTTAGTGGTCCAAAAACAAAACAAACCGATTCAGCTTGCTATCCTTTAGCTACAGAGGTCCTGAGCTGTCATACTTCATACACCAGTGAATAATCATGATTTGGAAAAAAAAATTGGTGCCTTCTGCATTCCGTTCAATCGCTCTGAGCATGGACAATCATCCTTGAAAGGGCGTTTTAATGATGAAAACACTTTGCCAATGTGTCGTGCTGCTTTTCAACGATGCACAATAACTTGAATAATTGCTTTGTATTTACAGTAACTTTTAAAATCGCTTTGCAATTAAGATATGAACGGATGTTGCTGTCAGTGCGCGGTAATGAAAACTGAGAAAACTTGCCGTTTGATGACAAAGATCTTTGAAACTGACATGTCACAGGCATCTTGATTTTCTCAGGTGGCGGTATTAACGGGGTTTAATTATAAAGGATTATACGAGTTTTAAATTTAAAAAGCCGTGGGCCATATTAACGAGAGACCGCATTAATGGAGTTCGCTTATAAAAAAATGACATGTTATGCATGGCCGTTTTGCCAAGCCAAAAAATAGTGACTGTAATAATGAGGTGGCCGTACTAACGGGGTGGCCCTAAGGCGGGGTTCCACTGTTTAACAGTTTCAGCAACACTTTTCATTTTGTAGCCAATTTGACATAGTTACAGCTACAACTACCATTCAGAAATCAACAGGCTGCTGACCCTCACAGGCAGGGGTAAGTTAAGTGCAGTCACACCCCCTTCCTGTTGATCGTTAACAAATATTTTAGGGAAGCAATTAGGTAGCCACTTTATTAGTGTATGACATTGCAAAGGCGCAATTTTAGATTTGGCAATAAAATTGTGCAGTTTCAAACTGTTCTTTATTACAATAACTTGTGTAAATGCACACAACTTCTGTAAAAGATTGTTAAGAAGACAAAAAAGTCTGCATTAGTACAAGTATGGTCTCGACAACGTTGTTCCCATACAAACACGATGTCCCCCATTCCCTATGTAATTTTTTTGTTCAGTAGTTTATTTTGTGGTACCACGGAGGAAAAGGCACGGAGTTTGCTGGTCATATCAAGAAAGTTGATGGAAATACCCACAGGTGTTAACGTTTTTGTTTTACTTTTACTTTTCGATACTGTGGAACCCCCTATAACGAAAATGCAAGGTACCGAAAAAAAATGTTCATTTTATCGGGGACTCCGTTATAGCGAGAACCTAGCAATAACAAAATGTCTGGTTAACAGCAAAAATATTTGTTGTAGTGGGCGAAGTTGTGCGTTGGGACCATATGTCAAAACCTGTTCTTTTTAGTGGGGATTTCTTTACTGTAGAGTTCATGTGAGGTTGGTTTCCAGATATTATGCTGTATTTAAATTCTGCCGGGCTACCAGATTTTGTTCGTTACAACGGGGTCTTTGTTATAGCGGGTTGGTTATACGGGGGTTCCACTGTAGAACAAAAAAGAAACCATCGACGACGTCTAAGTGAAGAGCATTACATTTTGGAGCAACGATTTACAAACTTCCAATTTTCCAAACATTTGTTTATATTCGACCGACGTTGACGAGACGGAAGCATGGGCTACCTGTGGAGTGATCACAAAAGCTAATCATGAATGACTATAAGTCAACTGTTATTTGATTGGTGTTTTGAGACAAAAGTCTCTTGTTTATGACCCAAAGGTGTGTGGATTTGTGAAGTTTTGAACGTTATGTCAGCTGAAATTTGCCAATACCATCACCCTCATTTCGTTTTCCTTTACACTGATATGCACATAATTTCCAGCAACTAGACATTTTTATTTTGACTTGGTCAATTCCTTAAATATTTGGGAAAATGAACATTGTTTTTCTGTGTTGTTCAATTCTCATAAATTTAACTTGTCCACTTTTTACATACTTTTTAGGACATATGTTAGTGTCCACATGTTTGGCTTTGGAGTTTCCTTATATATATTTGACTTGCCAGGATTGCATCCTAACAAAACATCTGCTGTATGTAGGGTGTTAACTACCCCTTAGCTGTTTTGCCCTGTCTAGACATTGCTTTTTCATCTGCATCATGAGCTCTGAAAGAGAAGAGCAAACAGAATTAAGATAATTGATATTGTTTTGTTCAGTGCCAGATTGTTTTAAATAGAGATTACATGGCCGCACAGGGATAAAAACTTTATCTTCTCATGCTGAAAGTATCTCTCATGAGTGAGCAAAGCAATGTAATATTCTGTTAAGTTTATAGATACTGATTGATTATTTGTACATAAAATACAATATTTTCCAATTGCGCGCCTTAGTGGGAAGCTCTCTTGCAAATAGCTTATCATGATAGTAACCATGGCAACACCTGTCCACACACATGAAGGAAAAAATATCTTCACTGTGCACAATGAAGATATGATTTTTAGTAAAAGGGAAAATCTTTGTATTTAAACAGTATTTAACTAATAGAACCTGTTATATATCTTAACAGCTGAGAGAGAGGTCTGTCCAGAAAAATATTTGCCGAGGTCTTTCACAGTACAAACCAGTGTAATGAGGTCTGTACGGAAGACTAGGGGCAAATTTTTTCCTGGACAGACCAAGCAAACAATGTTATTAAGATATTTTATATTTTATTGCTTCAGTTTTAGACCAGTAAAAGAGAACAACAACTATCTATGCTTGCTCCTGTTAATGAGAAATCAGTCCAATAACTTCCCGGTCCTGCTTGGCAGGTTATTGGACTGATTTTCGGCCAATCAGCACACAGGATTTGGTTATTGGCTTTCGAAAAGTTTGACTTGCAATGTACTAAAAAATGTTAATGTTTAAAGACTGGTAATAAAGACTAAGACTGTGATAACAATACTGTTGTAATGATAGTGTTATAGACCTCATTCAAAAATGGCCGTCAAGCATGGCTAGGACTGGAAACAAACGCATGTAAGTGAGATCATATATATAATGGTCTCATTAGTGAAGAAAGTCTACTCTGCGCAATCTTGTGTGTCAAAGAAATTCACCTTATCAAGTTGAGTTCTCTATAAAGCATTTTTAAATGTGGAGAGTGACTGACATAAATGATCAGGCACAGCACTGTAGACTTTGTTTGTTAATAAGGTCTCTATGACCTCACTTAGAACTTGTTCCCATTCCTATTAACCAGCTTTGAC
The DNA here is from genome assembly GCA_026413305.1 of Hydrozoanthus tunicans. Lineage (NCBI taxonomy): Eukaryota > Metazoa > Cnidaria > Anthozoa > Zoantharia > Hydrozoanthidae > Hydrozoanthus > Hydrozoanthus tunicans. Next base: position 5,210 of record JAOBAT010027123.1, on the reverse strand, counting down.
AGTCATCTATTTGGATCAACATCAGTACAATGATGATGGCAGCACTGTTGTGATGGTGTTATTGACAGTCAAATATACTAATGTTATCATTATAATCATCTTCGGTTCACTGGCTGCTTTGTCATCAGTCTTTTTTAACACTTTTAGCATTAGTATTTATTTTTGTCATCATAGTTTATTAATATTATTATCTTCATTATTATCTTCGTTGGGATAATTGTTTCACCAGAAAAATATTTTTTAACAATAAAGTTATCATCATAAACAACTTCATGAATACCAAAATCATATTTATCATTTGATCATCTTCAACAGCACTACTGTTATCGTCATAATTATTATATTAGTACTTTTGTAACTAATCATTGTTATCATAATCATCATCCTTAATATTCTATTTTTACCATAGTCTTAATGAATACTATTATCATCGTCATAATTATCTTTATTGGTTCTATTATCATGATGATAATCATTTCGATAATTAAATTATTCATCTCGACTGTTTTTGTAACTGCGATATTTACCTCAGCATCATATCCACACATTGCGATATCTGTTCCCATGTGAAGTAAGTGACTTGAATGAGACTTGGAGTCCATGTTGGAGATAAATGTAGACAGACACGAGAAGCCGCCACGGCTGAAGCAGCTATTATCGATGGCTTAAAAGACAAGAATCTGTAATCTGTGGATTTAATTGAGATTTTATTCATCATCTTTTCAATCAACTAAAAAATTGATAATTCGAAATCTTTGCATGATTTTGGCATGTTAACTTGCACTTTGAACTGAAAAATGTGGGGTTTAAGTAGATTTTAGCACATGTAAGTATAAACGATTGGTTAAGAAAGAATAATGAATGTATAGGCAAAAAAATGAAGAACTATTGAATATTCAATAAGTGCCAATGTTGTGAGCTTGAAAATTATTCTGTTTCTTTCACATGTGAGATTCATTAGAGCCATCATGTTTCAAAATGTGGTAACTATTTTGCATACTAGAATAATAGCAATAATAATAATAATAATTTCTAGCACGCATTTTGCATTATTCAATATTGACTTGGAATACCAGGAATTTTTTAGGAATAAATCTTAAAATCAAAATTTTTTTTGCAACACGACTGTTTTTCAACGTTGGACAAACCTTGAAGCGAAATCTCCAAGAAATAATGCACATATTTCCTCAAATACATCTTTGGTTTTGAACAATCTGTAACTGCTCGTCCTCCCTGGCAATCTTGTGATGTAACAGCGTGTGCAACATAGAAGTCCATAAACTGAGTTGATGTCGGGAAATCCATTCTCCAAGAAAAAAAATTTAGAAGCATCATTTCCATTTCTTGAAACTCGTCCCTGGTAAATACATTACGGACACTGGCGTTTAACGTCGCTATAGATGGTATTTTATCTTCATTCTCTTCAAACTTTGCTGCAGCAAAGAAAAAAATCTTTATTCAAAATAAATTCCTTAAGCATGAACTAAACTTGTTGTCACTGCCTTATGAAATCTTTAGTGTTTAGCATATTTACCTGCCAGCAGCAAACATGTCAACGCAACAAGATGAAGCTGGGGTTCTTGTATGTCAAATTTGTCCATAAAGTGGTCCATCAGATAGATAGCTAGGTGAAGAACTCCATGAGAGCTGTTGAGACTCTCGCATATAACAGCTAACCAGTCTACTAAATAGCGCCTTAGTTTCAACTGTGGCGAGGAAGAAGTAAAGGGGGGAAGTCGAGTTTCTTTTTCCCGAAGGTTTTCATGAATATCTACAGCTAATTTCGTCTTCCACCACTCTTTCTCCATAGTCGAAAAAAAACTAAAGTAGAACTACGCTGCTGTGTTGATGCAGAAACCTGCAACCAAACCTTTCTAGGGAAGAAAAAGCATTAATTAAATCTCATGGCATGTCTAGTGACCTTGGTGAAAGATCAGAAGTTGAACTTCCCGCGTCAGTCCCGCAATTTTTTGGTGCCATATATGGGATAGCGACGACTGGAGAGGAGTTGCAATCCCAGTGCCATATTTGGGTTTTTCTACCAAATTTGGAAAACAGACGAAGTTAGGCACAAGTCTTGCTCAGTCGGCTTTGTTTACAGAGGAGGACTGATCGTTCCTAGTTGCAAGATACTTATATTATTTGCAATACAGAATTTTAAAAAAGAAATATGAGCAACATTGTCCGCATTCAGCCGCTTCAATACGTGCATATTCTAGATCTCGTAAGTATAGTTAAACTATTTCGTACTGAACTGTCAATGCGTTTAGCTCAATGACATGATATTACTGTGTGCGACTGCATTTTTTAAGATGATAGTTAAAGCAGCCCCAAAATTCGCTGTAGTGAAAATGCTGCACATGAAAGAAGTGTACAGCTCTGCGCTAATTTAAACTATTAAATCCTTCTGTGTCTAGCTCTCTATTACTATAATCGTTTTGTAAAGAGAAATTTAGAAGTCGATATAAAACTTTAGTCATTGAGAACTTAAATGACTTATTTTATGCAAATAATTGATGCTAAGTTTCCTTGTTTGTGCAAGCTGACCGCCGTTGCCTGGGGGCCTTGCTGTAAAGATAAAATCCTTGCCCTTAAATGGTACTTTTGATTTCTTTAGACTTTGGATAGAATCAGGCTATTGGAGAGTATTGAAGAGTACTAGGCCTGATTTCTCTCCCTCTATACTCTACTATTCCCCCCTATATGACGACAAAATTGTAAATGAATTTAGGGTATGTTCCTTTGGTATAAACCAAATTCGGATTCCTAAACCCAAAGCTGGGTTTAGCGTTCCTTTATTCAAGAATTTCATAAATCTGCAAATTGCAATCCGAACAATCTACTCCCAATCTGATTGAATTCTTTGGATTCAATCTGAAACCGGTTCCAGATTTTATAAGGTCTGCATTCCATTTGATAAATCAGCAAACCAAGATTTTGTTTTATCTACCATGTGTGGTTTATTTAATGCACATGCATAACAAAAGACCAGAAATCTGATTTCAAATTTTCTGTTCCATTATCACAGGAAATCCAAACATATTAGATCTTAGGAATCAAAATTTGGATTCAACAAAAGGAATGTACCTTTAATCTTCTTATATATAATGAAATTGAAGGAGAACAATTCTATTTACTATGCTCCACAGAATACAAATGTGACTGTTCTTGAAGTCGGCCCCAAGTCATTGATACTGCAGGATAATCATATCCTAGAAAAGAGCCCAATGCCATTCGTTGTTGTGCCACCAGGGCATTACTGCATCATTAAAGATCCTGTAAAGTAAGATTTAAATTTTGGTTATAATCTTAATTTGTTCTGGTAAAACTTCACAATAATTATTGTTTCTTATAAGCTTTCTGTATTTCTAGGGCATGCATAATTTGAAACTGTGCTCTGTTGTACATGTGCTGACCTCTGCAATTTGGTCAAAGTTAACTAGATACTAAGTGAATGAATAAAATATCAATTAGTATTTTGGTAATATGCTTAAAAGCCAGGTAGCTTATCAAAGTTTGGTGGTTATCAAGTTTAACTACTGTATGTATGTAATATAATAGTTACAAAACGGATGACAAATGGTAAACTTATCCGGGACTGTCTAAGATACTGTGAATGTTTTTTTAATTGATCAGAACCAAAGAATTTGGAAAAGAATGAATATTCTGGGGCTGAGGCATTATGATACGAAAAAAAAAACAAGACAGAAAAAAAGTCAATGGCAATATTATATGAAGTTGTCCAAATGTTATCCAATTTTAAACTGATGTTTATTGATGAGAATGAGTGTTTAAAATATCCATCAATGTTTTCTTGTTTAGATACACGAGCAGTTTCTCTAATCAATGTCTATTACTCAATCAGACAATGATTAGCTAGGTTAGCCAATTAGATTGCAGTATTCATGAAAATATGTGTAATACTCAAGTTGGTTTCTACTAAATCTGATTTAGTATTATGTACTTGTCTTCTTCTTGTAAGTCGAATGTGAAATTGTTTTGTAGCTATTTCATGTTTGAATGATAATTATAGGGAGCCTTGCAAACAAGGAGAACCTTGCCAACTTCAGCATGGCCATAAAGAAGTCAGGTTTCATAAAGTAAGTAATGTAGTGTTTCTCTTCATAAATTACCAACTTAATTTTTATTACTAAATGTATAGTTTCTAATTTTATTGACAACAATGGGCCATTAAACCAATTAGTAATATCAACATGCTATCTAGACTGAAATGTATCAGGGTTTGATTTTGTCAATTTGTTCTTGTCTCATCCAGGAGCCATTTCCTCTTTATCCAGGTGAAATACTAGTTGGTGCAACAGAGAAAGGTTAGTACTGAAAACACAGTAGGTAGTGAGAGTAGTAGCAGTAGCAGTAGTAAGCCCAGGCGCCCTACTCACTTATTTTTGTGATGGGAGGGGGAAGGTTCAAATTTTATACACAAAAAAATCCCTGCCTTAAAACCCTACCAAGGAAAAAAATCCCTAATATTTTAACATGCTTAATAAATCCCTAGTTAAGCACTGCTCCTGATTATGAGTTGTGAAAAATTCTCAGCCAATTATTTGGCAACCCAAAACAACCCAGGCATAGTTCACAGCTAGACCCCCCAAAAAACTTCAAGCCAAAATTTCAGACCCAAAAAAAAATCATATAGGCCCCCTGTCATAAAAATATCGAGTTGGGCTGCTGGGACTGGAAGAATTTTGCATAAATTAATCTTCAATTATTGTTCGATTTGTTTTGTCACTTCCTTTTTTAATGTTACAAAATTACTTATATCTATATGTTGATAAACTTGCACCGGCTAAAAAAGTTAAAAGTTCTTCTGTCATAAACTAATTCCTACAGACTATAAGAAAGGCATCCTGAAGTTACCAGTGGTTGAACCAAACCGGGCTATCAGACTCACAGCCACCATGGATCATGAAGTTGATGGTGTGATGAGAAAAGCTGGTGAAATGTGGCAGCTTGAAGGTCCATGTACTTATTGGCCCACACCCTATACAGTACGAGCTTTTGTCATAGTTTCATAAATCTTATTTTGAACTGAGTACACTGGTTGTGTTCTAGCTAGACCTTAAAAATAATAATGACAAAATGTTCACTCCACCCCGTCAATTTTCATTCAAAGTAAAGTGGTATATATATACATATAAATAGCACCATTCCATGTGAATATGTTCAAAGCCCTTCACAATTCTATCCCT